>JARHVA010000518.1:4980000-5197763 GCA_037957365.1 Torreya grandis
TCCCCCTCCATGATGTATTCCCTGACACTTGGGTGAGCTACAAGTATCAAAATTTTGTTCCCTAATATCAGATGCCTGAATTTCTTGAGGGCTTTTACCATGGCATAGGCTTGTATTTCCACAAAATTGTACTTGGTCTCATAATCTCTGAGAGTTCTTGAGAAAAAGGCTATTGGGTGCTCCCCCTCTAGCCTATCATTCTTTTGAGTCAAGACACCATCAATACTTGACTCTCCCCCATAGACATACATTACGAAGGGCATGGAAAAATCTAGGTTCTTAAGCACTGGGGCTGCTGAGATAGCCTGCTTGACCCCTTCAAAAGCTTGCCTTCCTTTTGTAGTCCACTTGAAAACTAGGTCCTTTTTTAGCAAGAGTGTCATTGGTCTAACCAAGCCTACAAAATTAGATATGAATTTACTGACAAAATTGATCTTTTCTAAAAAAGACTGGACTACCTTTTTATTTGCTAGAAGAGGTAGGTCCATTATAGCTGTGATCCTCTCAAGATCTATAAAAACCCCTTCCTTAGATACTACATGCCCTAATAGTTTACCTTGAGGTACAACAAAAATACATTTCTTGGGATTCAATGATATCCCAAAATCCTGACATTTCTTGAAAACAGATTCTAAATGATCAAAATGATCATCATCATTTTTTGAGAAAATAGTGAGGTCATCTAGATAGACCAAGATGACCTTGTTTATAAGTTTACCAAAAGCTATATTCATAGCTCATTAAAAGGTGGCTCCTACATTTGATAAGCTGAATGGCATCTTTTCATAGGAAAATGTTCTCCATTTGGTAGTGAAAGTAGTTTTGTACTGGTCTTCCTCAGCTAGCCAAATCTGATTATACCCAGAGAAACCATCAAATAAAGAAAACCTCTCTGATCTGGCCATAGTTTGTAGAATTTGTTCCATGGAGGGCAAGGGATAGTGGTCTTTCAGAGATGCTCTATTTAGATCTTTGAAATCTACACATAGTCTTACATCTCCATTCTTTTTCTTGATTGGGACTGGATTTGATACCCAAGTTGAGTGTTTGATTGGAAATATTATTTTGGAATCTAAAAGTTTCTGCAACTCATCTATCATTAGAGGCTCAATCCTTGGATTTACCGGCCTCTATTTCTATTTGATGGGTTTGGATCCCTCAATCAATTTTATTGTGTGCTGGATAATGTCTCCGTTGTATCCATAAAGGTCCTCATAGCTCCAAGCTATGACTCTGTCATATCTCTGGCACAATTCAATTAGTCTTTCCTTCTCTTCTTGAGTTGCAAAATTTATAACTTTTAGCCTCTTCCCATCACTCACCTCTACCTCAGAATAGTATGCTTTATCTACCTGGAACCTTTTCTTTCCCAGGCTTACATCCTCTGGGTCAAACAAGTTTTCTAAGGTGATCAATCCCTTATGGAGCTTATTAGTCCTCAATTGTATAATCTGATCACCATATGCCTCCTCAATTTTAGTTTGTAATTGGTCTGTAAACTCATCTGATTGTTGTAAGAAAGAGACTACCTAAGCATCATTTTCAAATACTTGCCATTTTTCATTATTGTCTGGGATGGTTGGCCTCACTATAACTTTTACTGACTCATTGTTAACTAATAGGCTAGTAGCTAGGTTAAATTGTGAGCCAATCTGAGCCATTCTATCAGCCTCATAGTTTTGACTTCTAGGGATTATCTCTATGTTAAAAGCTTCAAAATCTTCTATCAAATCCTAAATCCTATGCCAGTAAGATCTCATTCTCACATTTTTGACTGTTGCCTTTTCCCTAATTTGCTTTACTACTGATTCTGAATCTCCTTTTACTTTTAGGTTCTTTATTCCCTTTTTCTTGGCTAACAAGAGCCCATGTACTAGAGATTCATATTCTACATCATTATTAGTGAAAATAAATTGAAATTGGATAGCCCTTAAAATCTTATCACCATTTGGAGCAGTAAGACAAATTCCTGCTCCAGCACCATGTTTACTCCTAGCCCCATCAAAATTCAAAGTCTAGACCTTTGAATCTTGAGCAGTAGGTGCCTCTTTTCTTATAACATTAGGGATCACCTGATCCTCATCAAAAATGACATACATGCCCAAACTAATAGAGTCATAGTTCCCATATGGGTCGTGTTAGGTTGTGGAGCTAAAAACTTCACAGGTATGCAAATGGAGGAGGTTACTGAGTGTTACAGTAACTGACGTCGATCAGGGCAATCGATGTCGATCATAATTAGTGTATAGAGCAACTGGCATCGGTTAGGCATCGGTCGACATCAGTCAAATAGGAACTGATGTCAGTCATCTCTAGACAGATAACGATTGACATTAGTTATTTGTGCATTCCAGAACTAGTCTAATTTTAGATGGACAGTCAGTTTGCATGTAAAGACTAATTTTAGTTTTGAGTCTGCATTTCTAATTATTGTAATTAGGAAGTCTAATTATTTTTTGGTTTGGGATCTATTTAAGAGACCCATAGGGCTGTATTGTAATTAAGGAAAAAGTTAAGGATTTTTAAAGGACAAGGACGAGATCTTTCCGAGTGTAAGATCAGTTGATCTATAGGTAGCAAGATCAGGAAGATCTACATGGTAAGTAAGATCAGTTAGATCTGCAGGTGTGCAAGATCAAGGAGATCTACTTGGAGTACTTGGTGGATTGGAAGTAGGCAACAATGGTTGAGTTGATTGTCACTTATTGGTGGAGGGAACAAATCTGTGTTTGAGTTGGTTGTAATTGGTTGAGAGAGAGAGAGCTCTTGAGGGAGAATTACTGTACGCCTAAGAGGTGTGGGAAGAGTGTGATTTCTTCATTGTATTTCCTTCTGGAAGAGTGTTGATACAAGATTGTATTGTCTCTAATATTCTGTGCTATTTTTGAATTCTAGTTATATATTACTTTTGGTTTAATTTCATGTTTAGTTGCTTATACAAAGGTAATCAAGTGTACTCTTTAGGAGTAGGATCCTGACAATTGGTATTAGAGCTACAAGTTCATCAGAGCTTGGTTCACTAACACCTTGGTTTCAGAGTGTGTTCAGTGTTTGTTGATTATAGGTCACTCACAGGGTTTTCTGTTTGAGTGGGAGTAAAGCAATGGCAAAAGAAAGTACACTAAGAATAGAGAAATTCAATGGCAAGAATTATCAATTATGGAATTGTGGAAAGAAAGGGCATGTAAACAAAGATTTTTAGTTGAAAGAAGATCAACATGAAGGAAATAAAAAAGCAAATGATGCAGGTATTATTGCACGGGATGTTCTTATATGTTCCTTGGATAAAGTAGAATATTGAGTTTTAGATTCTGTTGCCTCTTTTCATGCAGCCCCAAATAGAGAATTTTTTCATGATTATGTCCATGGAGACTTTAGAAAGATTTATTTAGGGGTTGGTGAGCCTTGTCAAATTGTTGGCAAAGGGGAAGTGCGGCTGAAATTGTAGACGTGCAACACATGGGTGTTGAAGGATGTCATGCATGTCCCAGTCCTGAAGAGGAGTCTAATTTCTATAGGAAAGTTGGGTGATGAGGGTTTCACAGTTACTCTCACAGCATAATCTTGGAAATTTTCCAAAGGTGCACTTGTATTAGCATGTGGTAAGAAAGTAGGTACTCTTTATCTATCTACTTGTATTACTAATTCTCTTTCTATTTTATCTACTTTAGATGTAGATGAAAAGATGTGGCTCTGTAGGCTTGGTCACATGAGTGAGAAGGGAATGGATGTTCTTAAGTCAAAAGGTAAGAGTTCAGATTTGAAAAGCAGAGACTAAGATTTCTGTGAGCATTGTATTTTTGGGAAATAGGAGAAAGTGAGGTTTATCAAGACTGGGTCAATAAAGAAGAAGCACAGGTTGGAGCTTGTTCATGCAGACGTGTGGGGACCAGCTCAGGGAGCTTCTATTAGAGGATCATAGTGGTATGTTTCTGATGATGCTACAAGAAAGGATTGGGTTTATTGCATAAAGAAGAAATCTAATGTTTTTGACACATTGAAGAATTGGAAAGCCTTGGTTTTCAAGGAGAAGATGATGGACAGAGATCAGCTCAAGGGGCTGAATAATTTTGAGTAAGGCAGTGTTGGTTTGGACAAGGTTATGATCCAAAATGAGCTCATAGGTAAAAGTCATCACTCATAGAAAAACATAGTTACCGACGTTGGTCAGGTGAGAATTGATGTTGAACAAGTAAGAATCGATGTCAGTCTGGGGGAGACCAAAGTTAGTGATGTCAGGTAGGTGGACACTGACATCAGTCAGGGAATCAATGTCGGTGATTAGGTGGACACTAACATCGGTCAAGGAACTGACGTTGGCAATCAAGTCAGTCACATGGAACCGACATCAGTTAGGTGTAGACTGAGAGATGATCAAGATCGGTCACTATTAGAATGAAAGTTGGGTGGACAACAAGCTATCAAGGAGTCTCAAATGCCCATGTGGAGGATTAAAAGGGTAAATAAGCCTCAAATTCATTATTCCCCTTTTTTATACTACTTGTTTCTCACTGATGGTGGAAAACCAGGAAGTTTTGAAGAGGCAATGCAGGTAGAATCTAGGAAACAATGGGAGCATGGCATGAATGAGGAAATTGATTCCTTGGGAGAGAACCAAACATGGGATTTGGTAGAGTTGCCAGCTGGAAAGAAAGCACTAAAAGATGAATGGATTCACAGGTTAAAAAAAGGAGAGAATGGACAGGTGAGATAGAAGGCTTGGTTATATGGTCTTGAGCAAGCTATAGGACAATGGTGTTTAAGGTTTGACAGGTGTATGACAAAGCATGGCTTTAGTCAATGTTAATGTAACCATTGTGTTTATTTTACCGGGTTGGATAATGGTCACTATATTATCCTATTATTGCATGTAGTGTATATGCTTGTTGTAGGGTCACACATGCAGGGATTTACTGAGCTAAAGGTAAAAGTAGCTCAGACATGTGCCAGGAAGGATTTAGGAGAAGCAAAGAAAATCCTTGGCATGAGTATTTCTAGAGATAGGGAAAGTCACAAGTTGATTTTGTCTCCAGAGGATTATGCGAATAAGGTAGTGGAGAGATTTAATATCCAGGATGTAGAACTGGTTAACACACCTATGGTTGGACAGTTCACAAAATAGTGTCCTAAATCACATGATGAGGTTGAGTACATGAGTACTAGACCTGATATTGCCCAAGCAGTGGGAGTTGTTAGCAAGTTTATGGCCAATCCAGGAAAGGAGCATTGGAAAGCAGTTCAGTGGATTCTCAGGTATCTGAGAGGGACCAACAGTAGGTATTCATGCTATGCAGGGTCAAACACTTCTCTACATGGGTATGTAGATTCAGATATGGTAGGTGACTTAGATGGTAGGAGAGGCACCATAGGATATGTGTTCACTATTGGTGGAATGATGGTTAGCTAGATTTTAGAATTGTAGAAGGTTGTTACAGTCACAGTGGCTAGCAAGGATATGAACCCTACAGGTATGTTAACAAAGCTGGAAATAAAGGAGAAGTTGAATCATCATTTAATTTCTATTGGTCTTTAAGATTGAACTTGAAGAGGGATACAAGCCAGGAAACAAAATTAGATGATGTATAGGTACAGGTACAGGTGCAGTTGTTTATCTCCAAATGGGAGATTATTAGGTTGTGGAGCTAAAAGCTTCATAGGTATGTAAATGGAGGAGGTTTCTTAGTGTTACAGTAACTGACGTCAGTCAGGCCAATTGACGTTGGTCATATTCAGTGTACAGAGAAATCAGCATTGGTTAGGCATCAGCCAACATCGATCAGACAAGAACTGACGTCGATCATCTCCAAACATATAATGATGGACGTCAGTCGTCTGTGCATTCCAGAACTAGTCTAATTTTAGATAGATAGTCAGTTTGCATGTAAAGACTAATTTTAGTCTTGAGTCTGTGTTTTTAATTATTGTAATTAGGAAGTCTAATTATTGTTTGGTTTGGGATCTATTTAAGAGATCCATAGGGCTGTATTTTAATTAAGGAAAAAGTCAAGGACTTGTAAAGGACAAGGACGAGATCCTTTCAAGTGTAAGATCAGTTGATCTGTAGGTAGCAAGATCAGGGAGATCTACATGGTAAGAAAGATTAGTTAGATCTACAGGTGTGCAAGATCAAGGAGATCTACTTGGAGTACTTGGTGGACTGGAAGTAGGCAACAATGGTTGAGTTGATTGTCACTTACTAGTGGAGGGAACAACTCTGTGTTTGAGTTGGTTGTAATTGGTTGAGAGAGTGAGAGCTCTTGAGGGAGAATTGCTGTATGCCTAAGAGGTGTAGGAAGAGTGTGATTTATTCATTATATTTCCTTCTAGAAGAGTGTTAATACAAGATTGTATTGTCTCTCATATTCTATGCTGTTTTTGAATTCTAGTTACATATTACTTCTAGTTTAATTCTATGTTTAGTTACTTATACAAAGGTAATCAAGTGTACTCTTCAGGAGTAGGATCTTGATAGGTCACTATGCATCATAGCCAACAACTAGCTATTTTCTTCTTCTTGATCATGCTTAGTCCAGTCGCCTAGTTCTTCGACAAAATTTCTTTCTTCTTTATTCAACATGGCATATCTGCCTCTAATCTTGTTGTTGGTTCATTGGTGATATGGTCTTTGGATAGTGGTTCAGATAGAGTTTTCATCTTTGAACTGTATCTAGTTCTCAGGATGAGGTGGGACCAGTCAAGAGACATATATCCTCCTATTTTTGCTGTGAAGTCTCTAGATAAACATAAACCAAAGATAGGAGGGATATCTATGATGACTATATCTTGGTTGACAATTATGTTGGGACATGTGTATAAATGCAAGGGGAGTTGTTTAATTCTCCCTATGGTTTGCACTATTTTGTCATCTAGCTGCATAACTCCCTTTACAAGGGGTTCATATTTTATTTTCAAGGCATCAACTATTTGCTTGGGCATCAAAGTTGTACTAGCTCTCAAATCTATCAATGCATTATGTAGGAGTTTCTTTCCAACTATCAGAGTTAAATAAAAAGGCTTTTGCTTGGATTTACTTGTGCTGCATTGTTCACGAAGGCTATTGTCATTAGAGGAACCGTATCTTTGATTTTTTCCTTTCTAGCAAATCATTTCTTGGTAATATCACCTTCAAGCACTGCTTGCCCTTGCAGAGCTTCTTGCAGTAGTGTCTTTTGCTTAGGAATAGCCCATATATCCCATATAGATACTTGTGATGGAATTCTCTTTAATTGGTCCACTACATTGATCAGTCTTAGAGACTGAGTTTTTTGGTAATAGGGATACCTCATTTTTTCTTGAATCTGGGTAGGAATCCCTTGGTCTTGCACTGACTGAGGTGTCTCTTATCTTACAGTGGCATTTCTTTGCCCTTGAGATGGAGGATTATTCTTGTCTTGACCACTTATAAACTTAGGCTGCTCCACCATTCTCCTCTTCGATCTGGTATAGTAATCAGATTGCACTACTAGCCTTTGGGAGGTAAATGCTTCATTCAAGAAAATTGCTTCTACATCCTCAACCCATGAGAATAAAGCATGTTCCAAGGCTATTTCTTCCTCCTGTTGTAAGGAAATTCCTTGCATCTGAGCCACTAGAATAGAATTTTGCATGCCAGGAGACTGGTAGGCTTGATTATTACTGGTACTAGTAAACTGACTATCCATCCTTCTCTGCTCAGCCACTCTTTGTTATAGATTACCCCTAGGACAATCTCTGGGTGTGTGAGCATCGTTGTAAGGAAAACACCAAGCATTAGTATCATCCATGTAATTGTTTTGACCTAGAACCATCTCCCTATTTGAGTTGGGAGGAAGGGTCTATGAGGGTGTGGGAACTGCAACTAATTAATTTGTTGGTTGCTGGTCAGTTTGCCTTGGAGGGCCTTGATATTGGTTTGGTTGGGATGAGAACCTGTTTCCTTGATAGCCTTGATAAGGAGGCTTGGGAAAAGTATTTTGCTATCTCTTCATATTAATCAGCTCATTGGAGAATGTCCTTAGCATACTCTTGATATCATCCATCTCAGATGACTGAGCAGGGACCGGTTACTTCACAGATGATGGGGGGTAAGTGTACATAGACACAGGCGGGCTTACAGCTTTAGGAACTTCTTGAGGTAGGGGCAAGGTAATTTCTAGGAATAAAAGCATGGGAGGCCTTAGAGGTAACTTTCCAGCATCAATTAAATGATTCTTAGCTCTGACCATAAGGTCATAAGTTGCTAGTAAAGTGTGTCTTCCCAGTGACTGAATCATAACAGATATATCTAAATTTAAGGCCTTGAGATAAAATACTATGGCCATACTAGGTGGTGGTTTAGCTATAATAGGGATTCTATCCCAGGTTTTCTAGAATCTGGTTTTGAAGTTAGTCATGTCCTCTTGTGGTCCCCTTTGAATGGTGATCAACTGCTGTAACAAAGAGGACTTATCACCTTTCTCTGCAAACCTTTCAAAGAATGGATATCCAAACTAGTCCCATGTAGATATGGTATTTGGGGTCAGAGACTAATACCACTCTAAAGCCTTCCCTTTAAATGAGGCTGCTAATAACCTTAGGGACACATTTTGCTCTATGACATGGCACATAAGTCTGATACATCTTGAAGATGCTCTGCGGGTCCCAAATAACTAGTGGTGTTAAGAGGATTAAGGGGCTACCAGTGTTCCAGCTTGCATAATTTCTTGGGGGTACATGGGCTCCCACATTTGGTACTGGTACAAACTGGTTAACTCTTCTTCCTGGACTAATTACCAGAGGTGGCAAAAGAATACCTAGATTCATAGTAGATTGTGATTTGGTGATTGGTCCACAGCTCTGACTCCTCGTAGCTCTCTGGTTCATGTGGTCTTGAAAGAAACTTCAAGACTAGTCCCACCAAGCATGCCAAAAACTGTTGATGATTTAAAATTGTGCTTGATCTTAACAAATCAACAATGGGAAGTTTCAAACTGTGGGACAATGCAACTTGAAACAACCTCTAGATTTTAGAGAAGCTGGTCTCTTCTTTGATTGGGTTGCTGGGGAAAAGGGATAGGAGATTAAACAAAAATGCAAAATGCAGGAATTGAAATCTAACTATGGAGATGCACCTGAGTGTAATCCTAATCCTAACCTGAGCACAGTGAGACTGTTATAGGACTCAATTACATTTAAGAGCAGACAAGTGCATGATCAATGTAAGAGATTGAAATAATAGAAACAAAGGCTCGCAATAGGGAAGTCTTTCACTGAGATATAGGGAATGTCAACAAGGGCTTAATAGAATCTTCCAATCACATAAGAGGCACAGAAGTCACGTACAGTTATGTAAACCTTTCGATTTAAGAAAATGAGACAAAAGCAAATAACATTCCTAATCACAACTCCAGAGAATCTACAGTATAGACTACTTTGCAAATGGCACAGATAACACCAAGGCATGGAGCTCAAATTTTCTTAATTCATTCAGCCAGATAAAGGGCACAAAAACATGCATGATTATATCAACTTTAAAACTCAAGAGAATTGAGATAAGAGCAAATGATATTACTAGTCAAAACTTTAGAAAGTCTAAACTATAGAATCCCCCTCCTATTTTTATGATTCTTCCTCTTTTATAGCCTCGGATCACTCCTTGCATCCTCCCCTTTCTCATGCAATTCTCCTCCATCCTTCACTCATAAGGGACAAACAAATAACACCTTCAATGCTTTGGGGGCTCCAAAAATCTACCTAAGGAACTGTTCGATTTACTCAAATTAACTCCAGCCGATTTTCCCTCCATTTTGCTTTGTGGCAATAGATACACGAAACACTCTGTGGTTGAAATGGGAGATGACACTTAGTCAATTTCCTAGAAATCCTCTTGTTACTTAGAAGGCACTAGAAAATGACACTTGGTGCTTTCTTCTAGATTCATCGAAGACACACAACTCTCTCTGTTTCTTTTTGGCTGCATTGTAGTATCATTCGGGGCACATATCAGACTCTTACAGATGGTGACACTTGGTGGTTTTTGTAAACTTTTGAAGTAAAACCTAAGGCCCACCACAATTTTACTCAGCAATGAAACTCAAAGATGATCTACTAGGAGGGGACATGTGGTGACCTCCACTACTTCTGGGAAGATATGTGGCATCTTTCGCTTCTCCTGCTAGGGGTATATGGTGCCTTTCGCTTTATTCAGGGATGGAGTAAGAAGGGGCTCAGAGGGTGACACTTGGTAGCATTTGCCGCTTTACGGCATTTGAGAAAAATAAATGAAACCTTTCTTTGCTAAATCAAAGTATTGAACCTAGACATTCTTCAGATGCTGACACGTGGAGGCTTCCACTTTCTTCTAAAAAAGTTGTTCAGGGCTTTCTGTGACTGCCACCTGGCATTTTCTGCCTTATCCTGCTACTTAACCTTTTGAAAGATTTGCTAAGAAATAGAATGAATGTGGGTGCTGATACGAGATGCGAATGCTGACACATGGTGACTTTTGCTGAGTTGCTATTAAGTACGTGGTATGATCTATAGTTCTCTTGAAAGTTACAAATAGGGGCTCGGAGGATGCCAGTTGGCCAACTCCATGTGTCAAAAAGTGACACTTGGTAGCTTCTGCTCGAATTCAATATTTAGGGGAAAATTAGATGATGGAAATAAAAGGGAAAAAGGAGACCCGTGATTAAAGAGTGACACTTGGCAGCTTTTGCTGCTTTATGACACTTAGATGGAAAATTGAACCCGTGCTCTGCCCCAACTCTGCTGCTACGACCAAGGTAAATGGGAACCAAAACTGTAGTGCTTGACTAAAAATTTAAATGAAACGTAGAGTAAAAATTTACTCTACAAATACTAAATATAAACTTTCCTTCTTCTTCTTCTTCTTCTTATTCTTCTTCAAGTTTCACAAATCATGGACATCAAAAGCCCTTTTTCAATTGCCATTTCTTTTTTTTATAACAAAGGGAATGGGATGATCCTTCACATTCAAAAATGACCTTTAATTTTATATTTTTTGTCCTATTTTAATTTTCATAATTTTCAATTTTACAATAAAAAATATGAATTTACTAAAATAGAATTTATATGGAAATATAAAAGAGAGAGAGAGAGAGAAATTTCATTGAGAAACATTTTTTGAGTCAACAACAATGGTGGATGGGTTAACTGCTGCTAAATCTTCTTTGACTTAATCTTTTCATGTGTTTTCTTGAATTTTTGAAATCTCTTGATTTCGTCAAGAGATTCATTGATTTTTGGAATCAACACATAGTGAAAACATGTGAACTATATTTAGGAAATGAATGCCTAAAGAACACTAAGCTTTAAACAAATATTCCAACTAGGTGTTTAACTCTTCTAGTGAAATATGAATTTCACTGAGAGTAGTCATTGAAGATTTATTGACTTTGTCTTCATTTATAAGATCTTCTTTGATTGCCTTTTAAATTTGAAATTTTATCTCATCTAAAATATGTGTAGTAGTTCCATATTATTTATATAAGTAGCAATAAATCTCATACAAATTATTGGAAATTAGTTTAATTTTTCTTTCACCCATATCTCTATTCTCCTTCAATTCTTCTATGACCTTTTTCAAGATTTCCATTTTTTAAAATATACATTCTATCCATTTACAAGATGTGTCATCATCTTCTTTCTCAAATACTCCACCGTCTACCATTAGTTTATCTTCCATCATGATCATTTATTTTGTGTCTTTGATCACTTCTTCCCATACCTTCAATGTGTAGGCGTGGGATTTGATCTATACATATGTATCCTACAATTTTTAATTGATGATATCATATATATTCATGACTTATTTAATGTATTTCATTACATTTGTAAGGAAATCATCTACCCATGCTTCGAGAGTCTTTTCATAGGTATTGTATTTGCTGATTGTGGAAATAACATCCTTGATTTTTCCTAGTAATTGTTTAAGAACATCAACTATAAATACTAAAAGAGTTTATATTGGATGGAGCAAATAATTAACATAGCTTGCTAGCTATTTGATCTATCCCTTGAGTTATTCTTGAGTCAACTCATCTTGTTCAGACCTCTTAATGATCCTTTTAGTGGTTTCTCATAGATCATGAATATTACCTTCTATTATTACTTCTCCAAGTGATATTCCTTTTAGAATATAATCTCCTAACATACTTTATTTAATGTCCTTGACATTTGGTTCAGTAATCTCTAAAAACTATGCTCTTGAAGAATTTGATACCAACCTAGAGGTAGTCTTTGCTTTCTTTGGTGCAAGAGTATTTAAGAGATCAACTACCACATCAAAATATAGAAATTCATCTTCAACCACCCTTTTTATTTTCTAAAGCATATGATGCATCCAATGAAATGTTGAAGGTAGTCACTTGAGTAGATGATGAAGAAGGGGTAGGATGATTTTGAGGAGGAGGAACTTGAAAAGATCCATATGGAGAATGTGGGTTCTCTTCTTGAACTTTTTTCTAATGTTTCATTTCTAAAAATGGGGCTATGTATTGTTGTGTGGTTTTGGGATGACAAATTTGGGATCACCCAAGGTTTCAATTAAAAACTTTGGTCTCACTAATTTTTTGGCTTGCTTATTTTTACCTACAACCATATTTTCTTTACATTATTTTCCCAATTGATTTTTGGGATTGGAATCTTCATCTCCACCATCACTTGAACTAGAGGAGCATGAGGATTCAATAACCACCTTATAACTGGTTCTATTGGAAACTAATAAGGGATATTGCTTTAGACGAGATAAATATTTCCCTATCTTTGAGTTGCTCATGGTTACTCCATCTAGTTTGTTATCTAACCATTTTTTCATGTGAGTCTGTACTCTTTGCATTCTCCATTTTAATTCATATAGTTTTATGATTATCTAATTAATAGTTAGCAAGGGTGTATTCAAAATTATGTTGGCATAATCTAGATTGAGAAGATTTGACTTGTCATCTACCATCCCCTCAAGAAACCACTCATTTGTAAATGCCTTTATTTGATATAGGGTCATCTAAATCTAATCTCTTTAGATTACCTCAAATTCATCTCTTTAATTATCCCAATAGTATTTAAGATGAGTTTTATGTTCATATGCAGATCTTGTGCCTAGATTTTTCTTCAATATCTTTTGGTATCTACAAAGTTTCTATTGGCATAGGTTTAAAGAGTGACCTTAGATATGGCCAATTCTATGTCATGAGAATTTACATTAGACTTAAAAATGAAATGATATAATGTAATGGGGACAAAAACAATGATCACTTATTTTTATCTACATCATTTATGAATGGTTGAAAGTTACCTATAGAGCTCAATAAGAATGATCTTATCACTAGCCAACCTTGGAAGATTTAAGGGATGCCTTTCATAACTTCCAACCCTGATGTATGTAAATTTTTGGAATTGGATGTAGTAGCTACCATATTTGTGGAATAATTTGGCCATTTTTATTGAAACCTATATACCCTAATTTTCTTCTAACAATTATAACACCCTCATTATGAAAACATCATTGACTCAATTGTAGTGTTTATTACTTTGATACAATGTGAGCTAAGGGAAACACTCAAATACTTGAGTTATTTGTGTCATGGTTCCTCATTGGGAGAGTTTTAGGTAGACCATCTAGGAAGCTAATGAATATATTAGGTATGATGTCATGAATAATTGCTTTGAAGTTTGCACATTCAGAAATTGACCATGCAAATACTCAGTGATTAATTCACCCCACTCTATGAATTATTTTCCTCAAAAAAATATTTGCATTAGGAGGAATATATAATGGTGAAAAGTCTTGGTGTCTTCATTTCCCACCACTCAGTTTAACAAAGTAACCATATCTGAAAGATCTTCTTTAAAAACTATCCTGAATAAGGCCTTAAGAACCTTTGAGGGTCTCTCTCTTTTGATTCAACAAATAATTATTGATGGTGGTTAAGCATTTGATTGGGTCTTTATTTTAATGAGTATCTCCTTATTTTATGCAGATGTTGACTAGTTCTTTGTGGAGGGTAATTCTCAATGTCATGCTCATTGAGACTCCATCTAATTTTGCTACAAGCTATCTAGATTTTGTTCTGATCTTTCTTGTCTAAAATTTAGAGTATTTGGCATAAATAAATGCTAGATATTAACACTTTAAGGAAGTTAGAAAGGTTGATGCTTGAGGTAAACCAATTTCTACTAGGTGCTCAATGAGCTGAGTCAGGACTTTAGAATTTAATATTTTATGGAAGTCCTCCAAATCTATGTGACCAATCTAAGAGTTGGATATCTTTGGAATATCACAGTCCAAGACCAACAATAGATTATACCCCATGTATTTAAGCTTAATTTTATTCGATTTTAGGTTTGGAAACTGAGTACTAGAATATCAAGTGGGTTAGGGGGTAATAAATGTTAAATGGGATGGAAAGAGTACAAGGTAGTGGATATATGGTATCTTTAAAAGGAAATGGGCATGAGATAATTTTAGTAGAGATTCACTATTAGGAGGGTAAGGGAAGATAAATAACACCACTAATAAATTTGAAAATGTGAAAATGAATCTAATTTAGAATAAATGATTATCATGGCATGCCTATGTATGCGCAAACATATCAGTGTGGAAAAATGGTCCCATCTATTACATCCATCTAGGATGCATGAGTGCAAAGGCATGAGCCTTCATGTTTTCACATTGGCATGTATAGAGGGGGTGGTAAGGCTAGTTTTTGCATCCCTCTAGGACATGTAGGTGTGAAGGCATGAGCTTTTATGTTCCTACATTATCTTATCTAGAAGGAATAGAGAGATGGACACCATGTTCCTCAAGGACATATGGCTGCAAAATCATGAGAATTCAGGTTCTTGCATTATCACATCTAGAGGGATCAATGGGTCTAGTTGTCACATCCTTTTAGGATGTGAAGGCATGAATGCATAGGCCTTCATGTTTTTGTATCTATATAGGATGAGTTGACCATCCTTACCTAACATAGATGCATAGGAAATCAGAAGTTTTCTTCTTAAAAATTTCTCCTTTTATTTTTTAAAATCTTTTGACACTTGTTATTCATGGTGGGTTAAAATGTATGACTATTTAACAAACAACAATTTTTAATTTTTTACTATCAAATAAAGTTAAATTCACATTAAAAAGGGTTCATTTTAAGCCTTTTTAATCATCATTATTAAAGGGAAGCTATGGCTTCACCTAATTTTTTTTAGATAAATCAAAAATTCTTAATAGATTCAATTATAACATATGTATAATTCATGTTAAAGAAAAAATTATGGCTTAAAAGTTATGGAACATTATCATTGAGACTAAAAAAGCCTCATTAGGATGACATGTGACACTTGATATTTTAAATGCATTTCAACAAAAATTATAAGAAGCCATGTCAATTATCTTGTGGAGTATTAAGGATGAATTTCTCCTTCACATTGGTAATCAAGAGTCTCCTAATGATTCTTGAAAACTCTTTGAATCCATACATGAGGGCACTCATCTCTTAAAGATTATTAAATTGATTCTTGAATTACTGACTACACCTATGAAAGGTGATAAAAAGGTTGTTAATTTTATTACTAAAATTAATAATATTAAAGATCAATTAGATTGTTGTAATAATAATTTGATTAAATATCAATTGATTTATTTTATTACTTTGCTTAACATTCATGAAAAAATTTACAATTTTATTTCTATTCTAAATTCTAAGTACCAAACAAAGCAAGATATCCTAGACCTCACTACTCTATTAGTTCTTCTGATTTAAGAAGAGCAAGTGATGTCTAACATTAATTCTAAGGAAAAATACACATAAACACTTCTCACTCTTAATCCTATTTATGAAATCAATAGGAACCATAAACCTGACCCTATTTTTTTTGAAGGAAAAAATGGTAACAAGAGATCTGGTAATAAGAATCATAAACCTAAGTTTAAAGAGAATTACAATCTGTGTGGTAAATTTTGTCATAGAAGGGCAACCTATTATAAAAACAAGGACAAAGTTAACAATCAATATTATAAAAATAAAAAAAGGAAGAAATATAATTAAAATAAACATAATAATCAAAACTCTAATTAGAATAACAATCAGGATCATAATACTAACATTATTGCTTTGTAAGCTACCTTATTTACCTCTAGTGAAAATGAATGGTGTTTAGATGGTGATGTATCACATCATATGACTTGATTATCTCATATTTTTATCTAACAATAGAAATATATCTAAAAATATTTATTTAGGAGATAATTAATTTTTAGAAGCAACTAAGCAAGGAAAGGCAAAAATTTTAAATGTTGTTATAAATGATTTTTTCTATGTACCTAAGCTTAAAAATAACTCATTTTCTTGTTCACAACTTACTAACAATAATTTCATTGTAATATTAATTAAATATAGATAGTCTATTAGAAACCAATATAGATATCTGATTATTGAAAGGTTTTAAAATAATAGTTTATACATTTTCTCTCTTTCTTTTACATGTTTTCTTTCATCATATAGTAAGAATAAATCTCAATCATGGCATGAAAGATTATGACATATTAATTTTATAAGTTTACATGATATATATACTTATAATCTTGTTTTTAGAATTAAGTTTATACCTTCTCATCATGAAACTTGTGAGGGTTGATTACATGATAAACAACATACTAACCCCTTTCACAAGAATCATGATGCAAATTCCTCACATACTTTAGAATTAATTCATAGTGATGTTGTAGGACCTCTTGAAGTTGTATCTCTTAATGATTATTTATATTCTATTAATTTTATAGATGATTATACTAGAATAATCTGGTCATATTTCATTAAAAATAAATTTGAAGTGTTTTCAAAATTGAAAGAATTGAAAGCTATTATTAGAAATACTTCTAATTTTTCTATTAAGAGATTGAGATCTAATAATGGTGGTGAATACATTAGTAAAGAGTTTGATTATTTTTGAATTAATTATGATATTCAAAGGGAACTAACAACTTCCTATTCAACTTAACAAAATGGTATTATTGAAAAGAAAAATTTCACCATTATTGAGATGGCTAGAACAATGTTACATTATTTAAATGTTCTTAAGTTATTATGGGACAAATCCATGAATACTGGTATACCTATTCTGAATAGAGTCCATAATAAATATTTGTATTTTTTTTAACCAAAATGCATGTATATTCATGGCATATAATTTACCATTATAATAGTTTTGTTATTACTAACTAAATTGATAGTGTTTTAACTACATTTATATTTATTAATTTTTTTTTTAGTTTGATTCTTTCTAATTTCTAATTATAATTATATTGTAATAGATATATTTTTTTCTTAGATAAGAAAGTGAAAAAAATATACTAATATTATATTTTCAATTCATATGAATTAGTATTGAAATAGATTACATACATAACATCATGCTAAATTTGACAAAGATGATCATGTTTAGTTATTGTATTTGGTAAGAAGATAATGCTCAGTAATTATGGATCTTTTTTGTTTCAATTGTTAAATTGCTTTCATTTGATTATTGAGACAAATTCATGCTAACATAGTTAGATACTTCATTTGATAATAAGATATGTTATGAAATGCAAAGTGTAAATAGAGTTTGCATTAATTGACTCTTTATAATTTATTTTACTAAGCATTATATTCATATATATATGAAATTATTTATTCCAGTCTCATATTTGGTTGATTGGATGATTGTATATTATGCTAAAATTATCTATATTTAATATATGAGAGGTTACATACCTCAATCATTTATTGAATCCAATTTTATATCACTGAAAAATTGAATCATATTAAACTTGCAAAGTTTTGTTAAGACTCAAATTATAATATGAATTATTGCTAATAAGATATCTAATGTTTGACTAAACTTAATATCATATTAATAGTAAAATTATTATACGTGCATCGCATGACAACTAGGGATGCTCATCTTACCAATATTGGAGATGCCCAATAATGAATTGTATACAATAAATTATGTTTGTCACTAACTTTATAATCAAAGTAGTGAAATTGTTTGCCTAAAACATGACTTGGTTGTTTAAAATGTGATTTACCATAGATAAACATATGTCATCTATTATATTTATGTATTTGGTTATTTTAATGCTAACCATACTATGTTATCATGAGTTTACTTATGGATATATGTTTAAGTTTTGTGTAGGTACTAAAGTTATATAGCTTTGGTGAAAAATACAGTGTAACATCAATGAACTAAACATATTGAAGTTCATGTGCATTTTATCTCAAATAAAATACTCAATGGTGATATAGATCTATAGTTCTATCCTATAGATGAAAAAGTGGTAGATATCTTCATAATACCACTTGGTGATATGAATTTTTATCAGTTTTGTGTAATGCTAGGCCTCTTAGAGTTGCTATTGAGAGAGAGTGTCATGGCAATGACACTTCATAATGGCCATGTGTTTCTTCTTCTCTATACTTCTCATTATAAAGTATTGTAAGATTTATGTGTAAGTTATGTAATTTAAATAAATTTTATGTGGAATTTTTAATTTTTTACCCCAATACACTAAAAACATAATTTGTAATGGAGGTCTGTATATTATAAAAAGCTCAAAATATGATTAGTAATTATTCACGAGAAACTGTGAGATGTAGTCTCATAATCATGCTAGCCTAAACTTAATTTTGAGTAATTTATGAATTATAATGCATTTTGTTTCAAAATATGATGTTTCACATCATGGATGTTTTTAAATCCTTCAATTTTATACATAGTATAATTATTTTTAAGGTGACTATGGCATTTATCTCCACTTAATATTAAGGTGGAGTGTTAGAACATTTAATATCTAAGTGGTGCAATCATAAGATCCTTAATATATTTTATATAATTAAATAATAATAATTTATTATTTATTAACATAGGCTGACAACCTCATATAAATAAATAATTAAACATAAATTATTTATTAATTATTGATTATATATATATATATTATCAATAATTTAAAAATGTTCTTAGGATGGTTGGATATATTATTTACAATGGTCACATCCATTCTCTTTTTACTATAAATAGGGTTTTACCCCTATTGTCAAAATAACACGAGCATGTGAAAATATTATTGTGAATCATGAATTATGCATGATCAAATATTTTTGTGAAGGCCATTGAAAGAGTGAGAAGGAAGATTTTATGTATTAGGGTGATTTGGTTTATCAAATATATGAAATCACATTGGTAGAGTTTTTACCTCCTTAAGGTTTTTTCATGATAAATACTTGCATACGGTGTCGATTAATCTATGTTCATTTATATGCTTTGTTTATTAAATTCACTCTAGATCTATCTTGTGTATGTATATTGATCTATATTATACCCCTTGGCCTATCTCTTGGTTTGACTAGTGTTATGTTGATGACCCAAACCTTATATCTTACCTAGAATGCCTAAACTATGTTTATCTTATGCCCCTACAAGTTTTGAGCATGTACCTATTTTTTAACTACCAAGACACAAGTGTCAGTCCTAGACCCTTGCATGGATGCTAGTGTTTGACCATGAAACAGGTGTATAGTGCCATAAAGTCATCTACTTTATAAATGAAACATATCATAATGGTTAGGATAATTACTTTAATGCAAGATATTTCTTGATACAAGTGGTATATATTCATAATCACTCCTCATTCATTTCTCACCTAAAAAAACCTTAAAGAGACCAAGGTAACTTATCAAAAGCATTCAACTAAGAAAAGCTTTCCTATTTTCTCCTATTTACATATCAATCATAGGGACAACACATATACAGGTTTGAATTATTGAAGGAGAAACCTAAGAGTTATATTTATCAAGTTACAAGCTAGGTCACTATTATACTTGCTTTCCACATATTACATAAATCACACACAATCCAACATGTAGGGGATAACTAAATTAGTTTGAGGCCCTCTTCGACGTATTGGATATGTAAGCATCAATAATTGATAAAGGGGTTTTTGGGGTAGATTGACATTATGTTCCCACTAACTCATTTTTCCTAAAACCACTATGAGGAAGAACTAATGTTTTGCTACTTGACAAGAAGAGATAGTCCATAACCTAGATCTGAATACACTAGAATGAAGATGAAGACAAACCCATAAACATCTAGGTGGTCACATCATTTTCCAACAAGTATTATATTCAAGACACCTAAGACACCTACATCTGATTTAGATAATAGTGTCAATTCTACCATCCAAGGTTGACACTAGTTTCCACAGCTTTAGAGTCACTCAACCTAAAATTTGTCAACTATTTCAAAATCCTCTTCTAGTCTAATTTCTACTTGTTCTAGATATATAACTGTGTGAGCATTAGAACTAGATAAGTACATTATTTCTTTGTCATTTACATATCCAATAATAATTATACTTACTATGTTTATCCTATCTTAATTTGATAAATTTAACATATGTTGTATCTAAGTTTAGCTTTAATTGGCTCATTGTAGATCTAATTATCACCCTTATGCATTTTTATCTACATATTATTAACCCTATCTACCCACATAGGATTCAAATCAAAATTTAGGGTTAAAAATTTGGTGAACCCAATTCATATGAGTTCAATTTTTTTTTTGATCTAGGATTTCTAAGCCTCATAGGGTTTCAATTTGTTGTGATGTATTTTCAGATTTGAAACTTTACCATAGGATTTTACCCTCTTCTAGTCACAAGGGATTCATGTGTACATTTTATCAAGTGGATTATTCCTTGATTGGCACATTTTGGCATCCAAATAAATCCATTTTAAAATTCCTTAGAGGTATTTTCTACTTAGGTTGCTATACTAAAAAATTGATTTTTTGTTTGCCAAAATTAAGTATAGATTTTTCAATTTACCATTTAATAAATACTAACATGAAAGGAAAATAAAGTAATTATTTTTTAATTAATTTATATATTTCATAAAAAATAATATGTTATTCAAAAACCTCACTTAGATATCTAATATAAAGTCTTTTTTATATCAAAATTACTGATTCTTTATTAGGAATATTCTAGGGTTTTGATTGTGAAACATTCCACATTATTTGGCCAAATTATGATTCATAACAGATCAAATTAAAAATTACTTATAGGTTTTTCATAATTATGTTGATATAGACAAATACTTATTTTTTTTCCAAAATAATATATAGAGTTTCAAATTTAATATTTTACTATTTTTAGTAAATTTAGACTATAGGCTGTACATTATACTTTTATCTCTATTTTTATAGGTTCATCTCATTTTATATTTTTCTTTAAAATTCTATTTTAGATTCTGAAATTTCTAATCCATTCACTTTATATTGATTTATATTCATATGACATATTGTGGTGACCCTATTTAACCTAGGATTTCATGATTTACTATTTTCTAAATTATGATTGTTGATTTCAAAGTGTTAAAACTTTAAAATTAATAGTTTTGCCTTTTCCAAAATCATATTCAATATGGATATGTCTCTTAGTTACTTCATTATTTAGTATATAATGGTAGTTGTTACTTTTTATTTTTTATGCATGATTCACTCAATTAAGGCTATACGGAGTTCAAAATCTAATCATTTCAAAACAACCAAATCATAGAATGATCCTAACCAAGATATATTTAAAACTTATCTTTACCAATCTTGTTGAAATAATATTGAGCCTCTTCCTCCTAACCCTAAAAAGGGTGATATCTATTGTTATGACATTAATGTGCACCCTTGGAGAGGGTTCTTCAAGCTCTTTCCCATTAAGTCATAATATTGGGACAACCCCAAGATATGTGTAACCTATGTTGGGGATAAACCTTCAAAGTAGGCTGGCTTCCTCTTTGATTCTCACCTAAGATAATGTTAAGCTAATGCTTCACAAGGAAAAGGGTTAGACAGGGGATAAGGGCTCCTAAGAAGGTTAACCAGGGGATGCACCAAATTTAAAAGGGAGACTCCCATAAGCTTGAACCTACACTAGATTAGCAGAAGATAATACTAGTTCACACAACCTCAAGATCAAACTACTTTCATAAGTATTTCATAGAAGAGGTTTGGAGTATAACACTCATCTAGACTTGAAAGTAACATTGAAAACTCCCTAAACAAGGTTATAAAGGAGGAAAATGGATGAGGAAGATTCTCCTACACACAATGCCATCATATACAACTCACCCAATAGGAAAGAGATAGGTAAAGAAAGTCCTTATTGCATCAAGAAGTAGTTCTTACAAATGCTTGACAAGGTCAAGCCTAATCAAGAGGAGAATACTTTATAGTATCTCAAAGAGTATCCCTATCTCTTAGAAAGATAAAAATATAAAATCTAATAACCTTCTCAAAGGAAAAGAGAGTGGGATAATATAGGAGAAAGGGAGAAGAGAGAAGAGGGAGAATGTTTTGAGAATAATTAATGAGCTACTAGCTTTTAAGGGATGATCCACTATGCTTCAGTACAATTAGGATGTAATCCATCACAAACAAGATAGTCTTTATTTTTTCCAATAGCCTATGAGTAATACACTAGAAGACGAGTTTTGACAAAGATGGTGAGTCATGATCCTAATTATGAGAGGAACTCTTAGGCACTCTAAAAATCTATTAAAATTTTAGGCTACTTCTCTAACCATCAGATCTCTATCGTTGATCTTTATGCCATCTTCTACTTGACTGCTTATGTATAAGGACAAAATCCTCATATCTATAAACCTGATTGAGTCTTGGATATGTTTCCTTTGGGTGGCTATTTGTTGGGAGCATGGATCTTGACATACCTTCATTGATTACACATAACTATCCCTTGCTTTGAAACTTGGACATGAATCAACTATAGATGAAAACCAATATAAGATTATTGGTTTTCCTATAGTCTATATAGATGACAATCTACTTCATACCTAGTCCTTTTTATAACAAGTTGCCACCCTTTTGGCCTATATTAGGTATAAAATACCAATTTTACCTCTATGGAGATCTACTATAAACGCTTGGTCTTTATTGTTTATCCTAGTTTAATTCAAGTCAAACTCAAGCTTAGTTCCGTGTATTTTTTTCAAGAGTGGGTCCATTCATTTGCTTTACTTGAGTTGAACTACTCTATTGACCTTAGTCAAAAAAGTCCTAATTCAGTCTTTTATTCATTGGTTATCTATAAAATGACTCAATTTCTATTGATTTATTAACCTTTGCTTACTCTGTTGATCTTGATCTATATAATTAAGTGCCAACCATTGATCTTACCCCTTGACTTGTCAACTTTTTCCAAGTTTATGCTATGTATAAAATGTACATTAATCTTCAAGATCCTCTACTAATATTCTATCTCTTGTGCATACACCATATGGTAGATCCTCAACTCATTGACTCTTTGAATCTACTCATGTGCCACTGATCTACCTTTATATGCTCAAACATGATTTTTTAGATTTACCTAGACCCACTGACGTAATAGTCACTCTTTATTATTAGATTTGATTTGAGCTTCTAAGATCTAGACACTTATCAAGCCTACATTTAGTTGAGAATCCTTTGACAATTTTTGAATGCTAATGGCTATTTCTTTAGGCCTAACTTTGACATCTTCATGAATGTCCTTAGATTTTCAAATCCAATTGACTATTTTTAGGGGACCAAAATTGATGTCTGTACACCTATCATGGGATATTTGAATCCCATTAGCTATTTATCATGGCTTGAATTTGACATTCATGCACCCATGAATTAACATCTGTGGAAACATCAATGATGTTTATGTGATCATCAATATTTAGACTCTAATGGATGGATTCTAAGATTTAATTTAACATTTGTGCACCTATCACCACCCTACTAGATCAACTTTGCTAAAATAATTTGTCCAAAAGAATTCATCTATGGGATTTGTCTTAGACAATTTGTTTGAAAGAAATTGGCCTTCAAGGAAATTATTGTGGAACAATTCCCCCAAAAGAATTCATGTCTTGGTTTAATTTCAAAAATAATTTTCCCAAAAGAATTTGTGTCCCTATACCTTTTGTCAAAACTTTTGTCGAGGACACTTGCCTTATAAAATTGCCTTTCAACATTTTTGAAATGGTTGTTTTCCCCTCAAGATTAACATTTGGGATTTTTTAAAGTGCCCTTCAATTTTTTTGAAAGTGTCCTTTAGATTTTTTGTTTAGACAATTTATGAAGAAATGACCCTTCGAGAAAATGTATAGGACACTTTGCCTAAAAATTAACCCTTCAAAAGTTTTTCTTTGGAACTTTTGGCAAAGAAATACCCTTCAAGATTTTTGAATGGACCACTTTGGATAAAAAAGACCCTTTTATCTTTTTGTTTTGTACACTTTCTGAGAGAATGATCCTTCAAGATTTTTATTTTAGACATTTTGTCTAATAGAATTCATGCCTTAAAAAACTTTGCCTCAAATGTTTTCTTTGAAATAATTTTCTATACTTAGCTAAAAAGGGTTTTGAAAGATTTGAATTTAGAAAAATAAAGACCCAAAATAATTGAAATTTATCCCAAAGACTTGGCCCAAAAAAAGGTTTTGTACTTAGCTTCTTTGGCCTACAAGCTCTTCTAGACTTGTTCAAAAAACTACTGTTTGACCTTTAAAGCTATAAAACTCTACTCAATTTGTCCATCTTGGCACAAACTTGGTATGTAGAACAAAATGGATAACATCTTTGGCAACTCACAAGGGGTGCATGCCTGTCTATGAAAAAGAACCCAGACCATGTTACCTTGTCTAGTCCATTAGGCATGGAGTCTTTTTCTAAAATTGAGATGATCATGAATATGACATAAGGCTACCTATTTGGAAGCTCACTTGAAATAACTATAAGGACAAAATAATAATAAAGGCAAGTACACATAGGTACATGGAGGAAAGAAAATATAGCTAACCTACTAAATAAATATACATAGGGCACCTAGAGAAAAGCATAAAAAACTAATATAATATATAAAAGACCTTTTCAAACCTAATCCTCCTGGATCAAAAGGAAAGCTTATAGTATCATCCACTTGCAACAAACTAAGATGAAAAATATCTATCTTTGAAGATGCTAGAATTAGTGAACCAGATAGTTTGATGGTCAATCCTTTTGATGTACTCCTTAATGGATATAATAGGATGAACATGTCTCCAATGTAGACATACTAGTCCAAGTATTCCAAATTTGTTTTATGTTGGACTATGGAAGCACTTGCTTGCTATTGCTCATCACTCTTGAGAAAGTCTTAGATGTAGACTACATTTAGGATCTTGGGAGCAACTACACTTGGTTTGATTGGTGGTTCAAAAATACCATGTTCTTCTACCTTGTCCTTATGTAAATAAGGACTAATCATGATTAGTGCAACATGTTCATGGTTTTATGGGAGGACATGTCCCTCAACCTCTTCAAATTTTTTGGTTATGGCATTGAACTGCTACCATAACTCTTCATGCTCTTCACTGGTATGCTCATCAAATTGAATCACTTGAGCACTTGAGATATCTCCTTTATCAACCTCACTCAAGATTTCATCTTATTATTTAACTATAAATGATGGTTGATTTGACCATCTAAAGTTTGACGTATCAAATTTTTATTGCTCAAGGTCTGATATGCTATTCTCTAGATCTAACATATCAGGGTTATCCTCAACTGACACCTCATCTTGAAGTAGACCAACTTCTGGTTCTTGGTTTTGATCTTTTTCATCATTTATGTAGAATGGACCTTTAGTAGTCCATTTAAGGTCTACCCCATGTTTATCTTGTGGATTTTCCTCTTTAGGCAAGTTTGTACCATTAAGATGCTCCATTTCACTCAAGAAATCTGAGCACAAATGCTGTGATTAATATTCTAAACTATTTTAGTTGATGTTGACCTCCACACTAGGTTTATAAAGGTTGTCCTCTTGATTCTGATTAGGATCCTACAAATTGAAATCTAAAACATGCTCCTCCATATGAATTGGGATACCTATCATGATCTCCTCATCATAGACACTTGCACTATCCTTTTTAGGCTCACCTATGTCTACAAGCTTTTCCTCTATCCTTTATGGAATAGGTTCCTCTTTTATAATGGATATGGTGTGAGGGTGAAGTTCACCTTGCTTATATCTTATGAGGGTATCTTTCTAGCTAGGTACTTTGAATGATATTTTAGGTGGCTCTTGAACTACATAAAGAAAGTCTCATAACTCTTGTACACCAAGCTCATTGAGTTGAGCTATGGTTGTTTGATTCATTTCTTACACAACTAACCCTTCCTCTATCAGGACTAGTACTTGGACAGCCTCAACTAACACCTCCCTTTCCTTCTTTGCACCCTCTTTGATTAATTTACATAAGGGTAAAGTGTAAGATTTGGCCACCTTCTCCTTTTCCTAAATGGGTATGGGAGAGGGTGGTTTCACAAGAGAGGGTATGAAATAGTTAGGGTCATAGGAGAGGATCCAAGATGAAACATCTTTATACTCTAGATTAAGAATGGGCATAGGGGTAGGAGAGGGAAAACTTATTGGCTTAGGCTTGACATACTCTTTTCTCATTTCTCAAACACTTATTCAATAGACAATACCCACCCTCTCATTTCTTACTTCTCAACATGTGGGTAGTCAACTTCTTCAATGGATCCCCATACATTTGAAAATTATTGCAAGAATATATTTATCCCTTTCATGGAATGAATAAGGAATTCTTGTCCAATTTTGACCCCCTCATTGATATTTATGATTGTTATTCCTTGGTCCAATATTTACTCTTTAATTTTTGACAAGGATGGACTATGAAAAGGTTGACTAAGGGGCTAATCAGGAACTGTTGAAGGTTGATATTGAGGATCTTTGAGGGGAGAAGGCACATAAGGCTGGTCCAAAAGAGTTTACTACTCTTCATAAGATATTAAAATATTATTTGCATTTTGGATCATGTTTCTTATCATTTCTATGTCCTCATTCCTGCAAGATGACCATTGTTCACTTTCACAAACTGGCCATCTAATCTTTACTAACTAAAGAACACTCCTTGATTTTTGTAGAGCATGGATATGGATGATTGGAGAAAAATCCAAACCCTTACCAATATCCTTTATCAACTCAATATAAACTATTAATGCTTGCTTGACCCCTAACAAGGATGTAACATGGTAAGCTTGGTTTTGATAAGGGGAAGTAAAGGATTGATTTAAATGCAAAGGATGCTAACCTTGGCCTTATGTAGGGGTATAAGTAGGGAAAAGGTTATGATAGGGCTGATAGGCTGCTTGAAGGCCACTTGGGGGAAACATGTAAATATTATTTGCCTAATAAGTGTGATGCTGAGGTAAAGGATAAACATATTGATCAAATGATGACTGATTATACATACCATATTATGATGATTAGGCACTTAGGCTCTTTAACCAGTCGATAGATGCTCAGAGTTTTCATTGATGTTTGTAAAATGCCTCTAAAGGTTGATATATAGAAGAACAACATCAAAAAACCTTTTATTGCTTTGGACCTTAGTCCCATTGAGCATGCTAAAAATTGTTATGATGTTAATGTGCACCCTTGAAGAGGGTTCTTTAAGATCTCTCCCATTAAGTCACAATATTTGACAACGACAGGTTGTGGGTAACCTATGTTGGGGCTAAAACTCTAGAGTAGGCTGACTTCCTCTTTGATACTCACCTAAGCTAATGCTTCATGGGTAAAAGGGTTAGAAAGGGGATAAGGGATCCTAATAAGGTTAACCAAGTGATGTACCAAATTTAAAAAGAAACTCCCATAAGCTTGAACCCACACTAGATTAGCAGAAGATAATACTAGGTCACACAACCTCAAGATCAAAATACTTTCATAAGTATTTCATAGAAGAGGTTCATAGTAGAACACTAATCTAGACCTACAAGCAACATTTAAAACTCCCTCAATAATTTTAAGAATGAGGACAATGGATGAGGAAGATTCTTCTTCACACAATGCCATCATACACAACTCACCCAACACAAACTTAAGGGAAGAGATAGGTAAAGAAAGTCCTTATTGCATCAAGAGGTAGTTATTACAAATACTTGACAGGGTTGAGCCTAATCAAGAGGAGCATACTTTATAGTATCTCAAAGAGTATCCCTATCTCTCAAAAAAATAAAATGTCTTAAATTTGAGAATCTTTTCAAAGGAGAAGAGAGTGGGATAATATAGGAGAAAGGGAGAAGAGAGAAGAGGGATCATGTTTTGAGAACAATTAATGAGCTGCCAGCTTTCAAGGGATGATAAACCATGCTTCAGTCCAATCATGATGTAATCCATCATGAACAAGATAGTCTTTTTTTCCCCAGTATCCTCTGAGTAATACACTAGAAGATAAGAGTTTTTCCAAAGATGGTGAGTCATGATCCTACTTATGAAAGGGACCCTTAGGCACTCTAAAAATATATTAAATACTTAGGCTACTTCTCCAACCAACAAATCTCTATCTTTGATCTTCATGCCATCTTCTACTTGATAGATTATGTATAAGGACAAAATCCTCATATCTATAAACCTAACTAAGCCTTGGCTATGTCTGATTTAGATGGGTATCTATTAGGATCATGGCTCAAGACTTTCCTTCATTGATTACACAAATCTATCCCTTGCTTTGAAGCTTGGGGCTAAATCAACTATAGACAAAAACCAATATAAGATTATTGGTTTTCCTATAGTCTATATAAATGGCACTCTGCTCGATGCCTGGTCCTTTTTACAATAAGTTACCACCTTTTTGTTTTATATTAGGTCTAAAAGATGTATTGTACTTCTATAGAGCTCTGTTGGTAAGGGTTTGTCCTTATTATTTATCCTAGTTCAACTTGGGTTGAGTGCGATCTTGGTTTCATGTATTTTTTGCTAGCTCAAGTTCATTCATTTTCTTTTCTTATGTCAAATTGCTCCATCGACCTTAGTCAAAAAAGTCCTAGCTTGGTTTTTTTTCATGGTTATCAATAAACTAACTCAAGCTCTATATTCTTATTGATCTTTGCTCACTCCATTAATCTTGATCTGTATAATCAAGTTCTAGTTATCAATCTTACCCCTTGAATTGCCAACTTTGTCTAAGCTTATGTTACGTGTCAAATATGCATTAATCCTCAAGATCCTCTACTAATGTATTATCTCCCATACTTATGCCACATGGTATCTCCTTGGCTTATTGACTCTTTGAATCTACCTGTGTGCCATTGATATGCCTTTGTATGCTCAAATGCACTCTATTAGATCTACTTGGACCCACTAACTTGCTAGTCACCACTCATCATTAGATTTGATTTGGGCTCGTGAGATCTGGATACTTGTCAAGTTTGAATTTAGTTAGGTACCATTTGATGGTTTTTAAATGCCAAGGTTTATTTATTAAGGCCCAAATTTAACATCTGTATGAACATCCTTGGATTTTTAAATCTGAATGACTACTTGTAGGGGCCCAAACTTGACATCTACACACATGTCATGGGATATTTGAATGTCATTGGCTATTTACCATGTCTTGAATTTGACATTTGTACATCCATTAATTGACATTCATAAGAATGTCAATGATATCTATTTTATTATCAATCTTTGGACTCCAATGGATGGCTACTAAGCTTTACTTTGACATTTGCACACCTGTCACCACCCTATTGGATCAAATTCGCCAAAAAAATTGTCTAAAAGAATTCATTTATGGGATTTGTCTCAGATAATTTATTCAAAATAAATTTGTCTTTAGGGAAATTTTTATGGAATAATTTCCCAAAAATAATTCACATCTTGGTCTAATTTTGGAAACAATTTTATCAAAAGAATTTGTGCCCCTATACCTTTTATTAAAACTTTTGTTGAGGATACTTGCCCTACAAAATTGTCTTTCAACCTTTCTGAAATGGCCCTTTGCCCCTCGATATTACCCTTCAAGATTTATGAAAGATCTATTCATAACTTTTAAAAGTGTCCTTTAGATTTTTTGTTTTGACAATTTCCCAAAAAATGACTCTTTATGAAGATGTATAGGATACTTTGCCTAAAAAGTGACCCTTCAAAACTTTTTCTTTGGACCTTTTGGTAAAGAAATACCTTTTGATATTTTTTAATGGACCACTTTGTCTAAAAAAGGACCTTTTAATATTTTTGTTTGGTACACTTTTTGAGAGAATTATCCTTTGGGCTTTTTGTTTCGGACATTTTGTTTGAAAGAATTCATGCCTTTGAAAACTTTGCCTCAAACATTTTGTCCAAAAGATTTTTCAACACTTTGCCAAAAAGGGTTTTGAAAGATTTAAAATTAGAAAAATAAAGACCTAAAATAATTTAACTTTAGCCCAAAGACTTGGCCCAAAAAAAGGTTTTGTACTTATGTTCTTTGGCCTATAGGCTCTTCTAGACTTGTTCATAAAACTACTGTTTGACCTTCAAAGCTTTATAACTCTACTTAGTTTGTCCATTTGGGTACAAGATTTGTATGTGGGACAAAAATGGCCAACAACTACCATACCTCTAATCAAGTTCATGCTATGAATTATTTAAGGGGTAAGGTAGATGGTGTATGTATGCATATTCAATTTGAGGTACCTGAGGTTTGTGTTTATGAATCCATAAAAGATCAAATCACCAATATAAGAAAGTTAATAAAAAAATTACAAAATTAGTTTACACACCTAAAAAATCCAACACTCGATAGTGTTAATCATGTGTTTGCATTCTCATCTACCAATATTGTGCCAAATAAAGTTTCTTATCCAAATTCAAAGTTACAACAAATTAAATCTACAAGTGATCCAAAAATTATACTAAATGCTATTAAGAGACCAAGTGAAATCCTAAGATAAATGATTCTAGACAAAGTGATCAAATTACCTCCCCTACGCATTATAAGGTCCAAATACTACTATGCTTATCATAGAATGTAAGGAAATCATACAAATTATTGTTTTGCATTATAGAAAAAAATAAAAAGTCTCAGAGATAGTGGTGATCCTATAATTGATACATCACTCAAGTAAACCATTCACATTATGATCACCTCTCCTAAAGCACATGTAAAAAAACAACAAATTTGGGTACCAAATAAAAATTTAGAGTAAAAATAGTTACAAATATCAAACTTAGAGCAAGAAAAGGTTCAAAAAGAAAAACCATATCAAGAAAATGATACAATTTACCTCTAAATAATGATACTTAGTTTTCCAAACAATATTATTTTGGAATGAAATATTTAAATTTTTTGGGTTATCATGGTCAAGGATTGGAAAAACATTCCCAAGGCATCACTCATACTATTTACATACATGATCAAAATGACCATCGAGACTTGGGACATATTGACAATACTAATGCAAATAATTCAAAGATTCATTTGGCTAATACAAAATAACAAGAACCTACAAATAAGAACAAGTCAAAGAATAAAACACAAATAGAAAATATACCTTCACAAAAATAGCAATGGGCACATCAAATATTTAAACTAAAATTTCTATCAAAAGAGGTCAAAAATCAAGATACACTTGAAAAATCTAAAGTTGTAAATATGGTTACAAAGGGGAAAAATACAAGCCCTTCCTCATATCAAAACACTTCTACTCTCACTACTCATATGGATGATGAGTAATCTACAAATGAAAAATCCATTAAACTATGCTATGATCCACTTGGTAACATTATTACCACATAATATATTCATACATATAAGGCCTACTACCTATGAATTGAATCCATCACCAACAAATGAGAAACTAAATGCATATAAATTCAAACTAAAGATACCAAGTACAAAATTACATGAGCATGATATACTTTCTGATTCTGCTATGCACACATATGACACATCTGGTTCAAGACAAGTTATACATTTACAACTCCTTGAGGATTTTTATCTTTGGATGAGATCATAGGGTAGATTCTTTTGCCTTGAATACTAAAAAAACTAAAAAAAAAATTTAAACATTCAAAAGTTCAAAAATATATTTGATATGTACTTATCTTACTGGATCCTTGACATCTATGTGTTAGTTCCATGTTGATGGATGGCATATAAAATACTTATACATACACATGTGTGTCATGTTTCTACTTGAGAGTAATACAAGCATACACAAATAAATTATTTATTCTTATTTTAGATGTTGGGCTTTCCCTCTACTCATGTCATGTGGACATTAGAGGCATCCACTTCTTTGATCTTGAGACACAAAGGTTATATCATCCTATTGTCTCTTTATTATCATGTTTAAGCTCTTATGTACTTACACATGCCTTTATTCATGATTATATCTTATACAGGGTACTTGATATGCTATGCACTCAACATATTTTTCTAACACATTTGATCTATGGGCTACTATGATATGTTTATGTTAGTTTCTTATGCTTTCCTTTATGCACTTCTTTGAGTGTCTTACCTTGCTATTATCTTACTTATTCAAGAATTTGAATATGCTCCATTATTTATGGACATGTGCCTTTGCTTACTTTATTTGACATTTATATATATAATTTTTTGTTGTATGGACATTTGAATATGTTATTATTTATTTTGTGGAAATTTGATTAAGTCATGTCCCTTTAATTTTACAACATTTGAACATGTTCCTTGTTTGCAGTTTCCTAAGACCATTATATTTTGACTTAATTTTGAGTGCTCTTATGTGTGTGATTATTTTCTTATTGATCTTGTCATATTTTTATCTATATGTTACCATGATCTTTATCATGCATCTTAGGCCTTCATATGATCACATTGTTCTATATGATTCAATGATACATTTATGTAGATATGTTCTTCTATATGCTACATGATTATAGTCATAAATTATTTAGTTGTTTTCTCCTTGTGAGGTAAGGTAACTACTAGTTCCTATCTTCCATCACCTTAAAGGGGGGACAATCATTGAGGACATGTCATAGAGACATGTTCTCCACACTTGGCACAATTTTTAGATTTAGTGGGGACATTATTTGGAAGCATTTATAAACACTTATTCGGTACTCAACACACCCAAATTTATTGGGGGCATACGTTAGAAGCATATTCTCCACACTTATTTAGTATTTGACACAATTTTTAGATTTAGTGGGGGTATGTTTAGAATTATTTTCTCTGCACTTATTTAGTATTCACACACCCAGATTCAATGGGGGCATGTTTTGGAAATATGTCCTCCACATTGGCACTAATTTTAGCTTTTATATTTCTCCATATATAGTGAGGTATGATTTGGAAGCATGTTCTCCAAACTTACATAATTTTTAAATTGGCCAAAACATAGTCATATGATTTAGATACACATTTGTGGTAGAATTATATACATTGGTACCAATATTATACATAGTTTCAACATGAGACATATCTAAGGTGCACATGCTATGTAATGTGCACTTAATATTATAAAATCTAAATTAGTTTCAGTTTTAAAACTCTTTTATGGATTGTCATCACCCATTAGGTCAGATTATTATAGACTATATTGAGCCAATCTACTATAGTAGTTGGTTCACTTTTTAATATGTCTATGGTGATTAAATCACTCATTATTTCTAAGTTTTTAGGTTGAAATTGATTGAATCATCCAAAATCATTAGTTTGATAGTATGAGTTGACTTGGTTCACTCATATTCACTAGGTTATAAGTATGATTGAGTTGCATGGTTGAACTAATCTCAACTACTATGTGGCAAATTAGCTTTTATCCAAGGTTGGGGGCTTGTGCCTTCCAATCTCTCTCTATCTCATTAGATATATGAACTTTATATATTTTTATATATTTGTCCTAATCCTAGTTTTAAAGCTTTACATGATACATCTTTTCAAATCAAGTTGTCAATATGCAAGGTAGTTGCATCGATACACGTGTGCTCCTAAGCCTTACTCTTTCAATTTAATTTTTTCAATGCTTTCAATTTCAAATTATATGCATTGATTATATACTATAACATGCTATTGGTTATAAGTCAATCACCAACAAAGCATTCAAGTTGGGCTCATCTAAAGGCAAGGTATGTTATACACACCCAAGTATGCATTTATTCTCCTTTAAACCAACAATTTAATAACTAGATTAAAGGGGGTTAAATGTAGATGGTATTTATCAATTTTATAATACCTCAGTCTTGTACACTTAAAAAAATCAGACCTTGGCTATTCCTCTTAGTTATAAACCTTTTCTACTTTTGAAAGTCACACATCTACTCTATCTTGTGTCCCTTGGCATATATCTTGGTCTGATCAGTCTTATGTTAACAACCTAGACCTTATATCTTGCGTAAAATGCTTAAAATATTCTTATTTTATGCCTCCTATGTTGATGTTAGTGTCCTACCTTGACATAGGTATTTAGTGCCCTAAATTCATCTAATTTAAAAATTAAATGTATCCTAATGGTCAACCTAAGTGTTTTAATGCAATATATTTCTTGATAAGATTGGTATATATTCACAGTCACTCCTCATTCATTATTCACCTAGAAAAGACCTAAAGAGACTAAGACAACTTATCAAAAGCATTTGATCAAGCATTCAACTAAGTAAAACTTCCTTATTTTCTCCTATTATCATATCAGTCATAGGGACAACACATCTATAGGTATGAAATAATGAAGGAGTATCCCAAGAGCTATATTTTACAAGTTATAAGATAGGTCACTATTGTACTTAATTTCCACATATTATATGATCCACACATAAAAAAGATGTTAGAAATATTGTCATTGATGTCAAAGGTCTAGCATTATTGGTGATAAAGGCCCCATTGCATTTATTGGTGTTTTTAATATTCATTTCTTAGTTAATATGTGTTAATATTTATTTAATATTAATGAATATATTATTGGTTGCATATAAGTCAAAAGAGGGCCCATGGAGAAGTCAAAGAGTCATGGGGTAAAAGACAAAATAGGAATGGGACACATTTTCTCATGAAGATTCACCTTGAGGAATTCCAAGAGTCACCATGTGAAGACAAAAGAAGTATGGTGTATTTTTCCATGAAGGGACACTTTGAGGAATATGAAAAGTCACCAAGATAAAAACAAAAGAGAAAAGGATGCTTTTAGTTATGAAGGGTCACCACATGACTTTTCAAATGCAATGATATGAAGGGTCATGCAAGTTTGGCACCATTTTCCATGAGGATTGGAGGGTCACAAAGGGTGAATACCAAAGGTCATTTGGAAAGCTATAAATAAAGGCTTGAGAAGCTATTTGTAAAATGCAAGAGAGTGCATGGTTTGTATTTATTTTCAAAGAGAGAAAAGCATGAGATATTGTAGAGTTCTATCATTTGTTGAGTAAGCAACATTGATAGATAGTTGTGTTTTATACACAAGAGGGTTGGTGCTCTTGTGGGTTGGTGCTCTTGTGGGTTGGTGCTCACAAATAGTTGTTGTGTTGGTGTTTGGCAAAGGGGTTGGTGCTCCTGCAAGTTGGTACTTCCAAAATTTGTATTTTGAGTTGGTGGTCATTCATATACTTGAGATTATTCTCCATGGTTTTTCCCACTTTGGGTTTCCACATAAAAATATGGTGTCTCTCTCTCTCTTGTGGTGTAAATTATTATTTCAATTTTATTACATATCTTGAATGTATGATTGAGTGGTTAAAGAAAAGAAATTAGATTAAGTAAAAGATATATAATATACTGACTCACCCCCCTCTTAGTATATTTCATGCTTAACAATTGGTATCAGAGCAGGTTCCTTTTGAAAAAGTTTTACAGTTTGAAGGAAGATCAAGAAAGCATGATGGCTGGATCACATGAAGGATTTTATACAAATAAGGCACCTTTATTTGATGGGACAAAATATATTTTTTGGAGCATAAGGATGAAAACTTATTTGATGGCCCTTGGATTTGACATATGGCAAGTAGTGGTGGAGGAATATGAAGAGCCATAGACACTTGTAACTACTCTGATAGAAAAGAAGGCAAGTAAAAATAATGCTAAAGCTTTAAATGCTATTTTTATGTGGTTTATGTGAATCAAAATTTGTTAAAGTTATCCAATGTAAATCTGCTCATGAAACTTGGGTAAAATTTGAGAATATTTACAAAGGTGATGGAAAGGTTCAACAAGCTAAGCTTCAAAATTTTAGAAGATAGTTTGAGAGTTTGAAGATGGAAAAAGAAGAAAATATAACAAGTTATCTCTTATAGGCTGATCAAATAGTCAATCAGATTTAAGATCTTAGAGAAAATTTAGAAGAATCGACTGTGGTTCAAAAGGTTTTGAGATCTCCACCATTAAGATATGATGCAAAAATTTTAGCAATTCAAGAGATGAAGAATTTAGCGAAGATAAAGATGGATGAGCTTCATGGTATTCTTACAACATATGAGATGTGGACTAAAAAAGATAAACCTTCAAAGAGAGAAGCATATTTCAAGACATCAAAGAAAGAGAAGGCTAAAATTCAAGAGTCAAGTGATAATTCTAATGATGATGAAGATGATAATGGAGCTCTATTCATTTACAAGCCAAAAAAGGGCACAGGTAAATATTAAGAAAAATTACCTTTTAAATATTTTAATTATGGAAAGATTAGACATTTTGTAGCTAAATGCCCAAATAAGGGTAATGTTGACAATGAAGAAGGAAAGTCTGCATACAAAAAGAATTTCAAAGGAAAATTCAAGAAGGGATCGAGAAGAAGAGTTTGTATTCTAAAGATCCTAGCTCAGCCAAAGATAGTGGAGTTAGTGACTCAGAAGAAGAGATTCTATTCATGACCAAACATGAAGATGCCTCTGTAAGAAAAAAATACAAATGATCAAGAAGAAGAATAGGAGGAAGCTAAAGTAAATATGGAAGGAGAACTCATTTTTGCCTTAGAAGAGTTAAAATCTCTTGAAAAGAAAACCTAAAGATTAAAGCTCTAGATCAAGAAAAATGAAAAGGAGTCAAAGGAAATAATTGAAAATTTACAAGCAAAATTTGAAGAAGCCAAGAAGAATGAAGAAGATCTAACGACACAGTTGAAAAGAGTAAGTAAAGAATGTGAAAGGTATGTTATTGAAAATGATTCTTTAAAAGTAGATCTTGAGAAAACAAATAAAGTAATCAATGATAGAGAAACTAATGATTTAAAATTTGAGAATAAGACTAATATGTTATATAAGATATTAGAAAATCAAAGATCAATGTCAGATAAGATAGGTATTGGATTTTAAAAAGAGAAAGAGGAGGTCACTAATTTCATAGACAAGGAAAAAGGAAAGAGCTATGCTGAAGCTCTTACAAAAAAATAAATAAAAAGGGAAGAAGTTAAGAATACAGAGGACATCTCAAACAAAGAAGGCTGGAAGGAGCAAAGCTACAAAAGGAAATCAGGTTAGAGATACAAAAATAGGTCATATTTTTATGGTTACTATTTTTATTGTAATGGATATGGTCATAATAAATTAGAATGCCAAAAAATAGCTAACAGTTTCAGATATAAGGAGAAGGAAAGTCATGCAGAGTCAAGCAGAAGCCACAACTCTTTTACTCCTCTATCAGGCTTTAATGAAGAGGCCATAATATGTTACAAGTGTAATAACTTTAAAAAAATAGCCTGGTACTATATAAGTGTGTTTGAGTTAGTTAGGAAGGACCAAAGTTTCAAGGCTCTATTCATCAAGAAGAAAGTTCAGACAGGTTCATGGAAAAAGAAACAAACTAAAAATCTATGTTGGTGTAGATTGCATTGCATGAAAAAAATGAAGAAAAGCCATGGTTAATTAATAGTGGATGTTTAAGGCACATGATAGAAGACAAGAGAAAGTTCATAACCTTAAAGAAGATCAATGGTGGCACAGTGAAATTCAGAGACAATACTACTACCAGAATTGCTAAAAAAGGTACACTAAGTTTGGATAATGGTAAAACTAAAACTAAAAATGTTTTGTATGTAGAAGGTCTTAAGCATAATATTTTGAGTGTAAGTCAAATGTGTGATCAAGGGTACACACTAAAATTTTATGTAGAAAGTTGTGAAATTAGAAGAAAAGATTTAGATATGTTGGTTGCAAATGCTCAGAGAACAGGTAATAATTTGTATATGCTATTAGACATCAAAGGTCAAAGATGTTGTTTGAGCCAGATTGAAGAAAGTTGGATATGGAATAGGAGAATAGGGAATATAAATTTTGATAATATTTTCAACATTATCAAGAAGCAAGTAGTCAGGAATCTTCCAAATATTACAAAAGGCATCTGACACGCTTTGTGAACCTTGTCAGCATGGGAAGCAGGCTAGAAAGTGGTTCAAAACAAAAGAATACTCGACTAAATAGATGCTAGAACTTGTTCACATTGATCTATGTGGACCTATGAGAACTCAAAATACTCAAGGGGATAAATATTTCATGTTGCTTATTTATAATTTTTCACGTATGACTTGGGTAATGTTTTTAAATAAAAAATTAGAAGCTTTCAGACATTTCAAAGCATTCAAAGCATTAGTTGAGAATGAAATTAGTTTGAAGATTAAGTGTCTAAGATCAGATCAAGGAGGAGAATTCATGTCAGATTAATTTATTGAGTTTTGTGAAGACCATGGAATAAAGAGATATTATTCAACAACCAAAACTCTACAACAAAATGGAGTAGTTGAATAAAAAAATAGAATAGTCAGGAGATGGTGAGGACAATACTAAATGAATCTAAGATAGTAGATACATATTGGAGAGAGGTAGTTGCTATAGTAGTGCATATTTAGAATAGAGCATTATTGAGAGTAAATAGTGATAAGACTCCTTATGAGCTATGGAAAGACAAACCAACAATAGTTGATTATTTTAGAGTTTTCCGTAGTAGATGCTTCATAAAGAGAACTGATGAAAAAATTGGTAAGTTTGAATCCAGAGTAGATGAAGGTATATTTCTTGGTTATTCTTGTAAAAGTAAAGCTTATAAATTTTATAACAAAAAAACCAAGAAAATTGTTGAAAGTGTAAGTGTCAGGATAAAAGAAGATGAAACACAAAGAATCAGTGATCTAGTAGACATTCCTAAAATCCTTGAAGAGGAAGGTTTTGAAGAATTAGATGAAGATGAGAAGAAAGAGAAAAAGGGCACCAAAACTCAATCCAAATATTTCCATAGAAATCATAATGAAAGTGACATCATCAAGGACATAAATGAAGGAATTCACACCAAAAGAATGATGGTAAGTGAATATGAGCAAGTTAATTTTTCTTTGTTATCCAAAATTCAGCCTAGAACTTTTTCAAAAGCTAGACATGATAAGCATTAGGTTAAGGCTATGGATGAAGAATTAAATCAGATAGAAAAGAATGATACTTGGGAATTAGTGCCTAAAATAAAAGATCACAATGTGATAGGAACAAAATGGGTTTATAGAAATAAATTGAATGAAAATGGAGAAGTGACCAAAAATAAAACAAACTTAGTATGCAAAGGATATGCTCAAATTGAGGGAATAAATTTTGAAGAAACTTTTGCACCAGTGGCAAGGTTAGAGGCTATTAGAATGTTTCATACATATGTAGTGTTTAAAAATTTCAAAGTTTTTCAGATGGATGTCAAATCTGCCTTCCTAAATGGGAATCTATAAGAGGTCTACATTGAGTAGCTTGAGGGATTTATTCTCTCAAATATTAGTAGCCATGTATGTAGATTCAATAAAGCATTATATGGATTGAAACAAGCTCCCAAAGCTTGGTATGTAAGAATTGATAAATGCTTGTAGGATCAAGGTTTCAAGAGAGGATTTGCTGATAGTAATCTCTACATCAAAACAAAAGGTGAGCATCAATTTATTGTTATATTATATTTCAATGATATCATTTTTGGAGGAAATATTGAAAAGATGACAAATTCTTTTCTAATAATATGCAAAAATAATTTGAGATGTCTATGCTTGGAGAATTATCATTTTTCTTAGGATTGCAAATATTTCAGTCAAATAAAAGAATTTTCATATCTCAAAGTAAATATACCAAAGAAATGTTGAATAAATTTGGTTTTGAGGATTATGGACCAGTTGGCACACCAATGTGTATAGGAAATAAGGTGAGCAAGGATAAAGATTCACCTGTTACAAATCAATCTTTTTATATATCTATGATTGGTAGTCTTTTATATTAGACAACATTGAGGCTAGACATCATGCATGTAGTAGGTATGGTTGTAAGATATCAGTCATCTCCAAAAGATAGTCATGTTTAGTTGGTGAAGAGAATATTCAGATATATCAAGGGGACATTAGATTATGGATTATGGTATCCCACAGGTAGAGATTTTACTTTGGTTGCTTATATAGATTTAGATTAGGCAGGGTGCTTGGATGATAGAAAGAGTACAAATGGAAGAGATTTCTTCCTTGGTGATAGCTTATTATCATGGCTAAGCAATAATCAAAATTTAGTACCACTTTCTACAGCTGAAGCAAAATATATTGTAGCAGTATTGTGTTGTACTCAAGTTCTTTGGATGAAGCAAACTTTGAAAGATATCAAGGTAAAGTATGATGAACCTATTTATATTTTTTGTGATAACATAAGTGTTATAAATATTTTAAAGAATGTAGTGATGCATTCAAAAATAAAGCATATTCTCATTAGATATCACTTCTTGAGAGAGTATGTTGCAGATCAATATGTTAAGATAGAGTATATCAATACTACAGTGCAGATTGTAGATATTTTCACAAAAGGCACTACCAAAAGATGCATTTGAGTATCTATGAGAGAAGTTGGGAGTAATTTATGTTACTTCTTTCCATTGAGGTTCAACATTAATTGAGGGGGAGCTAAGTTTTAACTCTAGGTAAGCCCTTTACCATTGATATCAAAGGGGGAGAATAATAGGTATAGGTACAGGTGTAGAAATAGGTACATGTTGCTATAATAAGGGGGAGTTATTGTATGTTTTTTAGATGATAGTATGTGTAGGTTTTAGGATGTGGTGGTTTTAGTTTGAGGTTGCCATTAATGACAAAGGGGGAGATTGTTGGAAATATTATCATTGATGTCAAAGGTCTAGAATTATTGGTGATAAATGCTCCATTGTATTTAAAGGTGTTTTTAATATTCATTTCTTGAATAATATGTGTTAATATTTATTTGATATTGATGAATATATTTTTGGTTGCATATAAGTCAAAAGAGGGCCCATAGAGAAGTCAAAGAGTCACGGGATAAAAGACGAAAGAAGAATGGGACACATTTTCTCATGAAGAGTCACCTTGAGGAATTCTAAGAGTCACCATGTGAAGACAAAAAAGGTATGGCACATTTTTCAATGATATAACACTTTGAGGAACATTTAAAGTCACCAAGATAAAGATAAAAGAGGAAAGAATGCTTTTGCTTATGAAGGGTCACCATATAACTTTTCAAATGCAAGGATATGAAGGGTCATGCAAGTTTGGTGCCATTTTCCATGAGGATTGAAGGGTCACAAAGGGTGAATGCCAAATGTCATTTGGAAATCTATAAATAAAGGCTTGAGAAGCCATTTGTAAAATGCAAGAGAGTGAATGGTTTGTATTTATTTTTGAAGAGAGAAAAGTAGGATATATTGTAAAGTTATATAATTTGTTGAGTAAGAAACATTTATAAATAGTTGTGTTTTATACACAAGAGGGGTTGGTTCTCCTATGGGTTAGTGCTCACGAATCTTTGTAAGGGGTTGGTGCTCTTATGGGTTAGTACTCAAAAATAGTTATTATGTTGGTGCTCGACAAAAGGGTTGGTGCTCCTGCAAGTTGGTGCTTGTGAAATTTGTATTTTGAGTTGGTGCTCATTCATATACTTGAGATTGTTCTCCATGGTTTTTCCCACTTTGGGTTTCCACGTAAATTTTTTGTCTCTCTCTCTCTCTCTTGTGTGGTGTAAATTATTATTTCAATTTTATTGCATATCTTGAATGTATGATTGAGTGGTTAAATAAAAGAAATAAGATTAAGTAAAAGATATATAATATACTAATTTATCCCCCCCTCTCAGTATAATTTGTGCTTAAAAAAAGAACTACATCAGTTTGAGGACCTATTCAAAGTATTAGATATGTAGGGAGTGCTCATTAACATAGTGGTATTTGGGGTAGCTAGACACTATGTACCCACTAACCTGTTTTTTACATAACCACTATGAGGAGGAATAAATAGGGTTTTTCTACTAGATAAGGAGTGAAATTCCATGACCTAGATATAAATTCACCAGAGTGAAGGTGAAGATAAACCCTAAAGCATTCAGGTGGTTGTATATTTTTCTAACAAGTATTCCATATAGGATACCTACATCTAGTTTAGATAATAACATTGATGCTACCATCCAAGGATGATGGTAGTGTCTGTAGCTCTAGAAGCACTCAATCTAAAATTTGGTAATTATTCTAGAATCCTCTTCTAGTCTGCTTCTTTCCTGTTCTAGATCTAGAACTATGTTAGCATCAGAGCTAGATAATTACATTATTTCTTTGTCATTTCTATATCTAACAATAGTTGTACTTACTATTTTTAACTAATTTCAATTTTATAAATTTATCATATGTTTTATCTAAGTTTAACATTTAATTGACCTACTGTAGATCTGATTATCACCCTTGTGCATTGTCATTTATATATTCTTAACCCTATCTACCCAAGTAGGATCTACATCTAAATTTTAGGGTTAAACTATTTGCAATAAGTATTCAAAATTATTTTAGATGAATACTCAAATTTGTCTCATATTTTGCTCAAATTGGTGGCATCATGTGTGACATGTGTTCTAAAATTTACATAAACATTTTACTCAGAAATTCACATGATAATACTTAGTTTTGAAAACCATATACACCTAAATATTAGATTGGGGGCATGTGCACGAGATATGACCACATCCTTTCTTAAATTTTATCAATTTTGTATAAAGAATGTAAATTCATGTCATTCTCTATGTTGTACACACTAGACTCAACTTATTAGTTTTGTACCATTTTTAGAACAAAAATGAATCTTATTTCATATATAATAGTTGATTCACCTTTTTACACTAGTTTTTCAATAAAATGATCCATTAAAATTAATATATGGATTATAATATACTCTATTACTTTGGGTATGTAATGATGGAGTCAATCACACATTGATTTCTTAAGCACACTCTGACTTCAATGAAGATTAGGGCATGTATAGTCCAATCCAATTGTTTCAATAAAATGAAAACCTCCAAGGGTCCTACCCTTTATAACAATAATTTTATGCTAGAAAATACAATGGATAGGTGTGTTCATTCCTTGTTATTCAATCTAAAAGTATCTTGTATTTAATTTTATATTTTATCTTAAGTATGGATTAATTTATACATGTTTCACTACAGGTTTAAATGAACACATTTCAACATATGGCCTACATTAAAGACTATTCTTCATAGGTAAGTTAAGTATAACTCTTTTCCTTTTACTCTAGTAATTTCAATTTTTTTCATTACTAGAATAAAATGGGGGAAAATATAGACAAATCAATTAACATTTATTTATAAAAAAATGCACTTGTGACCACTCCTACACACTTAACTCATACCTAATTCCATGATCCTTGAACATCTTTCCTTTAGTTCTATGTGAATGACCTATTTCTTAAAGTAATTAATAAATACTAAATATTCCTATTCTTCATTCAAAATATCTTAAGCTCATCCTTAGACTGATCCACACATATAGATCAAATGTCTTTGATTCTAAAACAAGGCCACTCTTTTAAAGTTATCCCAATCATTGGTAGTGTTTGATTCCATTCGCCACATCCTTCTACCGAATAATGCTAGTTGATCAAATTCAAATTCATAAAATAGGTTATCACTCACATTTTATATGTCCCATTCAAAGGAATTCAAATATGATCACTCTAAATCCATATTTTTAATCCATTTATTCACTAGAAACTCATAAAATTGAAAAACACTAGAACATCTTACTGCACATTGAGAGGAAATCATATATTATTCCCAATTCTTAGTCCACATAGATCTAGTAGCCTTGAGTTAAGTCTAAATACACCTCTGAGGTGATAAAGTCATTGTTGAAGCACTTAATTTCACTAGCATTGCATCAACATATATCATTGGACCAACATTTCACACACACCACCATAACATGGGAGAACTACATAGATTTTAATCCCTCTTCAGAGTATTGGTATGTAGGCAACACTCAATATAAGGGGTGTTTAGGTCAAGCATAAATTCAACCTATAACCCCCTTTTCCATTTTATTCTATTTATCCCACATGGTATATTGAGATAGGGTTCTAAGTGAAGAATAAATCATATAACAACTTTCGTCATGATTTTTACATATCTGATCACATACATAGGACCTATAGGTAAAAATGCACCAATCCATTTTTACATAAAGAAGTAAAACCCTACCAAAAAATGATGTGTCTTATAGAAAATAGCATATGATGGCTTTGTCTAGCTAGTGCAACATTATCTCAAGTGTATGTGAATGCCTATTCATGATTCACAATAGACTCATATAGTAACTTAATTAATTTCATAGTCATAGTTATAATCCTGCACGCTTGATTTACAACAAAGTTGTTCTTTATTATTTTCCCCTATTAGCATTTTTTATATTTAGTAAGTTTCAAATGAATTTATGTGATTTATATCATATCTTGTACACTCTAATTTTACTTGACAATTTATCTAATCAAGATTAAACCTCCTTTAATCTCCAAATTTGATAAAATAGAGTGATATTTTTTAAGGAGTTATTTCTTAGTGTTATCATCAAAAGAGGATTGATTTATAATTTTCTTAATGATGGAGATTCTAGAGACTGGGTTATAACTTAACACTCTATAAGTCCCACTATTTTAAGTGGTTAAACATCTTTGCATTATAATAATTTTTGTTTAAGAATACCATTGCATTCCATTTATCTACTTTAGTGATAACAATATTATAATTCAGATTGAGATTCTTTAAGGCAATCCATTATTCCCTATAGATATTTAATTTTAGGGCTTTATATTTCCTCAAATTCATTACAAAATCCTATCTCACCTCATCAACTAACTCAACAAGTAAAACCTTCAACATGTTTTCAATTTGTACTAAGAAATTTCTTTAGAAACATCCTTGGGGCTGACAACAAATCCTAACCCACTTTTAAGAACATTAAAAGAAGGGAGTTCTAAAGGGAAGCTAGATAAATTTACTATGAGTTTGTTTCCATAATTTTATATGTCTCTATGAGAGAGAGTGCACATCCTTTGATTAATACTTTATGAAAGTAAGTTTTTAAAAATATCTAAAGGAGGGGATGCAAGGGGATGAAAATCATCAAATAAATAAAATTTTTAATTACTCAAAGTTTATTAGACCTTAAGGTTGAATTATAGAGAGATGAATGTAGTTCTAATGGGGAGGAGGTATTTACAACTAAACCAAGATTGACAATATCCTTAAAGGAAGTTCCAACTTCAACAAAAAAAACTAGGTTTTGATCTTGAATTTATATGAGAACACTAGTTTGAGAAGAATTTGTATAGTGAATAGGAACATATTTAAAGTGACACTTGTTTTTAAATAATGAGGTGGTGAAGAGATGTGACTAGGGATTTTTATAACAAAAAGTGAATTTAAAGATAATTTTGAATTAAAGTATTGCATAGTTGAAGAGATAGGGTTTAAGTCAGGGTGGAGTAAAATATTCATAAAATTCATAGATTGATAAAAGTGACTAAGGGAACTTGTACTTTGGATATATTTAAAATAAAAAAAGGACATAAGGTGTGTAGTGTAAGTAATTACCAAAATTATTGCTAGATGTAGAAATGTGTTATATAGACATGGTCAAAGGTTAAAGTGACTTAACTATCATTGCACCCATAGGATATAATGTTTTTGAGAATTAGCTTACCTATCATTGCATCCAAAAAACTTACTTAAAATTTTAAAGAGTAAGAATATGCCTATTACCTTTCTCCCACACATAGAACTTATGAGGCTGATCAATTCATCAAAAGATAACTTAGAACCAAATCTTAGAATTAGAGTGTATAACCTTGATTTTTATTTTGGGATGTAATATATCGAGGATATGGGTTTCTCAATCAACATGAGGACTAATGAACATTTTATAGATAAAAACAAGGAAAGCCTGCTTAAATTAGTTTTAGCTAAACATTAATTTAATAATCATCATCATATTTGTATTGAAAATACCAAGGTGTTAGCCATAAAGGACCACTTATTCAAACATAATATAAGATAAGCTATATAAAATTTTAAGCATGATAAAAACTTAGACAAGGATGGTGGTTTATAATTAAACCAATTATGGAGGTTGATCATTAACTTAAAAAATGATGATTTGAATATGGGATTCTTCTATGGTAATACTTTATGTTCTCCATTGGGTGGAGTCATCTTGTTTCTCAAGACATCCCAATTCATCCCCCTTATTATTTCCTCATGATTTTGTCTCCCTTTATAATGTTTTTATATATAACAAGTTCTTTGCTTACTCTTCATATACATTTTTTAATTATCTAACTTCTTTCCTCAACTATTTGTTACTCAAATAATTTGAATGATTTCTCTTAGTATTTAAATAATTTCTATTAATTTAATCCTTGGAGACATTACCTTCTAGTTTTAAACAATAAATAATGAACCTAAATTAGTATTTAGCATCCTCTTCTTAATAATAGAATTTTGATGAAGTCACCTCATTTAATTTTTTTTATCATTTTATATTTAATTTTCCCAACTCCCTGACTACACAACATTTTAATGCTAACATCTAAAACTTAAAAATTGGGTTTTCAATATTATCATAATATATTATCTCATCTTAATGAGCTTAATGGAGTGTGATCCAAAACATTGATTCAAAAATTTTCTCATGGTTTAACCATAAATATTTTTCATCTTTTAGTATCCACTAGTTTTATGTTTCATTAATGCTATTTCTATTTCATGAAAGGCTAGTCATTGGTTTTTTAGTGTGTGTAGCCATTGGACTTGTATGTGTGACATTTATTTATCCCTTATTTATGACCCTTGTCATTATGTGTGACATTGACTACTATTGTATGTGTTATAAATATATCATTGTTTACTGAGTCTATTGAGCCTTTCAAGTTTATTGAGATTGCTAAGTTTTTGGGTGCCACGATCAATATCACACACCTTGATTTGTGTGTGGTGCCATGATTCACATCATGCACCTCTATAAATACGTAATATTTTTCAATGCATATATTTTTGATGGTTATTAATGCAAGTCTATTACTACATTTATCTTGATGTGACACATATATGCTTTGCATTACATATGTTTCATACATGCCTTGATGACATATACATTACTATGATGACATATTATCCACATGTTGAAATGATTCTATATGATTACATATTTATACATGATACGATAAACTCTTTATTTTGAAATGAGTGCCATGTAGGCTACATCCCTCACATAAAAATGGGTGCATATTAGTGGGCTTGTCATATATAATTAAGCATATATATATGAGCAAAATATTTAAATTTTAGAACATAAGCCATAATTTATAAATTTTAGAATGGGTCATATATCAATTTGATTTAGATGTGGGGCACATATTTTCACACTAGTGAAAATTATTGAGGCATATGCCATGCATATGCATTCACTCTATATAGACATGATTTATATAATATAGATTCAATAAAATTAGATGCATATGTACACATTTTTACTAGAACAATAGTTGCATGTTTTCACATACAAATACTTTTGAGATACAGGTTCCTAGATTTATCATATAGATGCACAACATTATATATCAATTGACATCAATTCAGGGGAAATGATACTTGTTCATGCACATATACATTATGATAGTTTACAATTGACACCAATTCATAGGTCACAATAATTATTCATACACATGCACATGATTTTATACTTCACAAATACATTCAATGGAACCTAGGAATGAGTAACCTTAAATATATAAGTTTGCCTATAGTGGTTGATTCATGTTTATTGAGGTAATGTAGTTAATGTTTAACGATGCTCAAAAATCTTGAATTTACTCATAGTGATCCCAATATGTGGCTCACACCTTTCATCTTGGGGTTACAAGATCAATGCAAGATTATTCATATGAGTTAATGTGATTGAGGTTCAATGATGCTCAATGGTATTGACACTAATCCCTATTCATGAGGGTTGAAGAATTTTCATTCCAAACCCATGCCTTTACTTAATTACATAAAATTAGGATTTATTCACCCCAAATTCTCCAAATGGTTCATCCAGAGGAACAATTATCTAATGGTTCGATAAAGAAGAATCATCTCCATCAAGTTATAGGGAAACATAACTTCATCATCATACGGGTGTAATCCTTCCTCACTCTTATTTTTTTTTTAAAATATAAATTATAGCCTAGATTTTATATTTCATTTTATGGAAAATGACACTACATGTTCATTTTAAGTTTACATCGAGTAAGCTGTGTATTTAAAACATCTCTCAATGAAAAAGTGTATTGTCCATATCTAGGTACATCTCTTTATACTTTAAATCTAGAATTTTTATTATTTTTCAATACTAGAATATAAGGGAAGCATTTGTAAATAATAAAATATGGTATTAAATACTTAGAAATGTCATTTTTGACCTACCATCACCCTACATTACTTATGGGTACATATATGACTTTAATTCACCATTCTGTCACATATTCATGCTATTTATGGGTCCAATCCATTTACATTGGTTTCATTCACCTACATGAATTCTCTCAATCTATGCTAAATAAATATATTATCATACTTAGACATCTCTAGATAATTAAATTTGTATTCTTATCTCCTAGATGAAAATGTCAGACTCAAATGTTACGTTTCAAATCTAGTAGTTTTTTCTTTTGCCAACAATGGTCATATTTAAAAATAAAATCATTCTTATGGCTGACATGTTAGTGGTGTGAGAAACTACCCAAAAAAACTCATATAAATTAAAAATAAGTCTTATATTATTGATCATTTAGCACATATCTACATACATCTATACACTACTACACATTCAAAAATACTACCCTATTCCTACCAATTTGTAAATTAGGCATAAGGAGTAGGTCTTAATCAAGTCTGAAGCACCTCAAAGTGAATCCAAAGTTTTAATTTTCCAAATTCCTAAAGATAGATAATAAGTTTCATACATTAAATGAGTAATAATTTCATACTTACACCTAATTGGGAGAACTGCATGTGGTTTGAATTCCCTCTTTGGAGTATTAGAAATGTAGACAACACTAAACCATTTAACCTAGAGTCATTGGGGCAAACTAAACCCACATTTCTTGCCATTTTTTAGGACTAAGTTTATCATTTCAAGTGTACCCATGTTTTAAATTGAAGGATATGGTTTTTTGGGAGTCATGCATATTATCAGACCTCAAGATTACACTTAGAGTTGAAATAAAAGTAGGTGCACCTACTTATATATAGAGACAAAATAGAGAGGAAAAATAGCAAGAAAACACTATATAATTTAGAACACAACCACTGATGGTATTTAATTAAGGATCTCATTATTGTCAAATCACACATAAATATTTAGGTCTTGATCTAAATGGTCCACAATCTAGTCTTTTGCCTTTCTTGATACCTCCCTGTAGTCTCAGTCATGCATAACACAGGGATCCACTAAGTATTTATCTTCTTTAGTAATTTTCACTCTCAACAAGTTAGAGTGCCAATTTGGTTTGAAGATTTTACATTAAGTTTTATACTTTAATGTATATATTTATAATTTGAATTCATTTACATAGTTTTATATATTAAGGGTTAATAAACTACATTAATATAAAATAGGTTAAAAATCTATGACACAAACATACATTCACTCACATATACACATCAAAGTACATGAATTATATAATTATATAGCCACCTAAAATTGGAACGCATCCCTTTTCTATACCACATTTTAATTATTTTTTCACATTTAGTCTACTTGTCTATATTTGGCTATTTTTAGGACACTTTCTACCTCACACTATTCTTTCTTTGGCCTTATACCTTCTATATATCCTCAATATTCATCCATTTAAAATTTTGAGCCTTATATTACCATTTTTTGATCTAATTACACCCTTCATGAGTATTTTACTCTCTTGGGATGGATTCGATGATGATAAGACTATTTCAAAATATTCCCTCTATGCATTCGATATGCCACTATATATGTTCCATTTATTTTTTGTGTCCTTTTAACTTCGTTTGATTTGCTATGCCTTTGATTTTTCACATCACTAATTTTTATGGTTGGAAATTACACATGTATTAAATTAGGGATTCATATATATACAAATCATTCCTAGTAATTTACCAAGTGTAGACACAAAAATTTGGTATTAGAGACTTTGTCAACATTGAATTTGGAACACTTTGACATACTTGGACATTAAGTACACATTTGAATCTTGTACACACTTTACATCTATTAGAATACACGCTTTTTTTCTTGGCCAACCCTATTCTATAGATACACATATTCAAATTAAACCTAGTCTATACAAAAACCCTCTAAAATATTAAATAAATGTTCTCCATATCTCATACCATTGATTTTCACTCCAAGGACATCACCAATAATAACTAGATAGTTTTGGTTACCATAGGTGTCTACTTAAGCTAATAGTGTTTAGGAACACTTAATGACTATTTTTTAAATTTGGACTCTTCATTAGGTTTGCCTAGACATGTTTTATGGGTCAATCATAACAAAAAATAATTTAAAATAAGATCTAAATACAAATCAATCATAAGGTTATACTCACTTGGATATTACCATGAGAATCACTTGAGAACTTTAGGAATCGATTATCACTCTCTTGAGAAGTTATCACAAGGGTGTATATATATCAAAAATAAAATGAGTAAGCCTAGATCCAAGTTTGAATACACATAAAGGTTAAAGTTACATGGTGCCAAGTGTAAAAACCTAAATATTGCATTACATTCTAGATCGATTAAATGTTTCATACACATATATAAGTGGGATAATTACTTTTATTTTGATCCCTCTTCAAAGTATTAGAATGTAGGAAATACTAAACCATTAAATAAATAGTGGTTGGGGTTTTTCAACTTAAAATATTAACTCTTTTCTCAAAGGTCATCTTGTGATCAAAATCATAACTAGGGTTTAGAAGGACAAGGATAATAATTATCAATATTTAATAACGAAGGTGAGTACACACATATAAAGAATATAAATTAATATTAATATGGGTTTGAGGATCTGTATAACTATACAATATAAAAGTAAATTAATGGTAGAGCTAGGATAATACCAACTATTGTAGGAGTCACTTCTCATCGATAATGTCCAAGTAAAGTGTAAGCTACTTTTTTATTATTTAAAAAGTGATAGAGCATACACAAAATATTTTTAGAATTAGTGATGACTTATATGAGCCAAAAAAATTAGGAACATCTAAGTACATCTCTATCTTCTTTCTTAATCAATTTCAAATCATGTAAATGTAATATCAATCTATTCCATTTCAATTTCACATTAGGGTGTTATTGTTATATTTTATATAGTATAAATTTAACCTAGTTTTTGAAGGTTTTGAATGTATGGATGAATTTAAAATCATATTTTATTCTTTATAAAATTGGAGTTATGTATCAACTAATTTGTCCTAAAATTACTAGCTATCAAAATAGTTATGTTGTAAGTAAGATTATTGATAAAAAGTTGTACTAAATAAATTCAAACATGAAAATATATTTATAGTATAAATTAATGTGTAAATTAAATAAAATAAAATCTCAAACATGTAAAAATGTTTTCCAATTCTAATTAATTAACCATAATGACTTTGTGTGCAATTCTTATAAATAAAAAAATCTAAAATAAACTTATTAAAAGGTAATTTGCATTGCAAGTTAAGTCTAAAAGTAAAAAACAATTAAAAAATTTAATTAACCTATAATTAAAATAAAATATATTAAATATGACAAATTTAAATCATTAATAATATATGAGCATCATGTAATAAGCCTATTCATCGGTTAAACAAACATGCACACTAGACAAGTGAAAGTCTAAAAATAGAAAATATGAAAATAGAAATAGAAAATTAGAAATATAAAAATATAAGTTTTAATCATAAATTTAGAGTTTAGTTAATTAAAAATTTAGTGAGCTACAATGAACTAGACTCTAATAGACACTTCTAATTATTTTTAAAGAAGTTTCTCAGAAAATATCCAAAATTGACCAAACAACTAATTTAGGACATAAATAAATTAAATTAACTTATTAAATACATAAAATAACAAATAATTTAAATATATAATTAATAATAAAGTGCCCAAATTGGCACCATACTCAACATTCCCCCTTTTGATTTAAAGAGGTAAAATGGCTATCATCTCTTTAAGTCTTACACGAATTTGCTTGTGCAATCTTTTAATGAGAATATAAGAAAATTAATATTCAATTCTCACATAATACATTAAAAACATGATTATAATTGACTAAGTATATAATAAAAATATTTTTGATTTCAATGTGTTTGGTTCTAACATGGAAAACTAAATTCTTGAATAATTATGTTGCCCATTGTTATCATAATATTTGTGTTGGCTCAAGTTGAGCCTCTCTAAAATTAGACAAGAGTTTTGTTAGCCATAATCCTTGTGTAAAAACTAATATAAGGGCTGTATATTCATATTTATTATAGGATAATACAATTTTATCTTTTTTCTTTGAAAACCAATAAACCAACCCACTTCCCAATGTTAAGTAATTACCTAAAGTTGACTTTCTATCATCAAAAGATCCTCCCCAATCTGGTTCTATGTATCCAATGAAATATAAGTACCTTGATAGTTTAAAATAAATATCATTATTATAAGTAACTTGTACATAAAATAAAATTCTTTTTACTTCTTGCAAATGCTTGAGTGGTGATTTACCCATAAATCTAAAAGCTAATAAAACCCTATAATTGATATCGGGTATTGTCACGATGAGATACATAAAACTTCCCACCATGATTTTAAAATTATTTTCATTAGCTTAATTACTTATATCCTCCCTCATAATTTTTTTTTGACTCAAAAATGGAGTGTTTTTGAGCTTCAAATCTTGAAGATTGCACTTCTTTAACATGTCTTGGGCATACTTGGCTTGAAAATTAAATACTTCCTCTTTATTTTGATGGGATTCCATGCCAAAAAACTAATTCATATGTCCAAGATAAATAATATTAAATTAAAATTTCATATTTTATTTAAATTTATTCAACATCTCCATAGACCTACTTGTAAAAATCAAATCATCTACATAAAAACATACATATAAAACATTAGAACCCAATGCTTGTACATAAAGAGTTAGTTCATTTTGAATTCATACAAAGCATTGATCTATTAACCAGATATAAATGTTTGAGTAACAATATCTTATAGCTTGATTCATCTCATAAATATTTTTATTTAACTCATATAGCCAAAACTATTTACTCTTTACCTCAAAACCTTGTGGCTACCCCACATATACTTCTTATTCAATAATTTTATTTAGAAATACAATTTTAACATCAAATTGATTAAACTTACATAATATATTATTATATAAAACAATAATTAGTATTATAATATCATAAAATTATATGGGGGCATAGGTTTCCTCATAATCAACCCCATATGTTTTTGCAAATCATTTTTCAACTACTCTAGCTTTTAGCTTGTCAACTGTAGCATCACTCTTAACTTCGGTCTTGTATAATCACTTGGTTATAATGACATATTTATTCAATTTATGATACAATAAATTTCATGTATCATTCCTATTAATTTAATCTATTTATAATCTCATAACACCAACCCATTATTTGTTTCGACTAGTTTCTACATAACTCCTAGGTTCATTAACAATAAATGGCAATGGAAACATAGTATTTTCATCATAAGAATACTAAAAAATAATACCTTCCTAATTTGAAAGAATTTTAATATTTTAATCATAATTATAATTCAACATTTTATTGTCTATATGTAGATTCAACAACCACTTATTCTTGCTTTGAGTTTATGACTAGTCTCTTGCAAAGAGCTAGTATTATTTCTTATTAAACTAAAAACATGTGTAGGAATTTGTAAGCCATAAAAATAAAATTAAAGAGGATGAAAATTTTAAATTATTACATATGCATATACATGATAAGAATCAAAATACACCTCATTTTAAAAAAATATTATAATCCTTAGAAATAATGATGGATATACTAATAGGATTATAAAACATGTATGTTTTGGTTTTATCACTAGATCCCATGAAATTATAAGCGATACTCTCAGGATAATTTATTTCACCATTACCTTTTCTTATGCTAATTTTTATTCTACTCTTTACTTCAACTTGGATGAACTTTCCATCTCCCAATTGTACTTAAATTTTGAAAGAGTAATCTAACTTGCTAAAACTATCTTTATGACTTGTCACGTGATTTGAGCACCTTAAATCAAGAAACTAAACATTATTTGCTTATTTGATTCCCAAATTTAATGTGAGAAAATAATATGATACCTATTTAAAATTATTTTATAAAATTCAAAAACTTTATTTTCAATCTCTTGATTAGCTTGATTCTTAACTATTAGTATCCTACAATCTTTAATCACATGTCCTTATTTTTCTAGTAATAAAAAATAAAATATTTATTACTCTTACCTGTGAAGTTAAGTTCAACTTTGTCATTTGAATTATATTTTTTATAACTCCATTGATTCTAAATTTTATTTTTCTCTTTGGTTTTTAAAACCCTTGCCTTGGTTTCAAGTGCTTGTTCTTGATCATGTTCTAGATCACCTACATATAAACTCATATTATCCTCATGGGACAATAGATAAAAAACCAACTCATCAATACTTATAGTGTTTATGTCCTTACACTCTTACATATTGATAAAAATATACAACCATATTTTATTTAAATATTACAAAATATTTCTTACCATAACACTATCTTGGGTAGTTTCTCTATAAACCCTCATTCTATGCACTAAATCATTTGCACTTATGCAATGACCTCTTACTCCTTCAGGATATGACATTATCAAAATATAAAAAATCATTTTAAGGGTTTAGAGTTTTAATTACATTGATTTAATAGAGTCTTGTTATGAATTATCCAAGGTATTCCATACCTCATGGGCGTTCTTGCATTCTGAAATTATTGGATAAATGCTTGGGTATATGACACTCTGAATATAGAATAAATCTCATGCATCATCCTTTTATTCATCATTTTTTATTATTTTATGATCTTGAGTCAAGGTATTCTAATCTTAAGTTGGTGTGTACACATGGAGAATATTATCTCAAAATCATTTCCATACAATAATTATCTTCAAATGATCTTTCCAATAGTCAAAGTTGTCACCTTTGAAAACATGAATATTTATGGAAGTAAAATTTATTGAAGCATTATTTATTTTGATAATTGCCTAGAACCTTTACGAAATTTTATTGAATGCAAATTTGATACCAAATTAAGGTTTTGAAATTATGGAGGGAGTGAAAATAAATTTTGATTTAATCTAAAATTGAAGCTATGTATCAACCTTTCTATCCCATAACTACATAGATGCTTGAAGTACATATACATAAATTAGATTGTCAAAATTGAGGGTCTTATTTATGAATATCCTCTACCCATCCCACCAGTAGTTATAAAACAATCATCAATTATAGTTCCAACACTGTTACCAAATATTTCATAGTTATCAATTATAGCTCAGAGTATAGTTATTATGTATAAATCATAGAGTTCAATAGAGCCACCAATGCAAGTGAGGTATAATCTTATGGTATTGACACATACACATACTATCCCTAGATACCATTATTAGAGAGACTCCTATGTTAGATATATGTCACTTATTCTTGAGGACTTTCCTCCACTCAGTTCATGCCATGATTAGTATTATTGGGTTCTCAAGGTTCTTATCATAGGGAACATATGTCACCTACAACTTATTCTAAAAAATGGGTTCCTAAGACCCATATAGTTCATAGGGAATCATAGTCAGTGCCACATAATCATAACACCACTACATAGGTAGATACAAATACAAATTTATCACTACAATAGGTTATGGGCTCATAGTTACCCTTTCACATAGCATGCACGATCACAGTTCCCATTATTTGACATAGGTCATAGTGATAATGAGTCTTCTATGAGACTCATCAGTTAATATGGTTCCCACTATCTTGTATATAATATATTTTCTCTTGATCTTTATACATAATCTATTTTCATTTGCTTGTACATAACTTATATCCAAAAAATAAAAAAACAATATAACATGCTAAAACACAAAAACATTCAAATATTACTTAGAAAAACAAAATTTATAAATTATATGTATTTCCATGTTTAAATTTCTTATATTTTCTAGAGATTACATATACTATCTTAGTATAGTCAGTTTTATCATACATACATGATTCACTTATTTTTGTTCAGTGCTTTCAGATTACTTACATGACTTAGGTCCACTACACTGATCCAAACTTGTTATCAGCTACCTATTAGGGTCATATCCATCAATCCAAATTTATCCATTTGATACATATGCCCACTCAAGGGCATATTATACATAGTTTTTATTATTAGGTTTTATCCTGACATTCCTTATATTCTAGTTTATGAATTGATATATCTTGATATTGATCATTTCTACTCATACTCATATTTTTTACCAACTATCACTACTTTAGAATCAACATATGTACCTCTCACTCTTACATAGATTTTTACTGAATTCATGCGATTTCCTAAGTTAGAATTGATTGTATTCTCTATGATTCTTCTATTTGAGGGAAATTGAATATGCCATTATTCTTTGGCTCTACTCCACTTTTATTCATAGTATGTATGCCTTATACATGTGACCATATCCCTTGTGTGTGATTTAATGATTATGTATGAATACATTTTAACATGTCCTTTTATGTGGATCTAAGCTAACTTTCTTATTGCTTGCGTATGTGGACAGTTAAACATGTCTTTGTATGTCTTCTTTCTTAGATTTAGTTACATGTGCCCATGTCCCTTGTATTATGGCCCCTTGACCTATTTTTGTGTACCTCATGTGTTTTGTATGTATGATTTATTGTATGTGTCATATTTATGACACTTGTCTTTGATTTTTAAACACACTAATTTTTGATGCCATGAGGGACCTCATGCATCTACCCTTATTACTTGGGTGTCATGATGGACAAATTGATCATATTTTTTGATATACACATTGATCACATATATTGACATACTTGTGTAATAATAAATAAAACATACATATTACATTACATACTTATTCTCACATTCTCTTACATTTTTATTTATGTTTGCACATTATATTGGATTATCACGTAATCATCATATATGCTTCAACTAACACATTTTATAGAGCTCTTTATTTTGAGGATAGTTCTTGCATAGGTCAAAAAATACCCTCAAAATAGGGGTCATTCATAGGGTTTTGTCATAGAGATTAGGCTCCTACATTGCATTCACTAAGCATTTTTAACACACAGGCTCAGTTTCAAAAAATTAGACACAGGTAAAACACAAGCAAAAATAGGGACTTAGAAAGTAGTTCAATGACTCATATTTCAAATTAGATAGACATTAGTGCCTAGATTGGGGCACTAAAAACATACATTGATACTATACAAGACATGGTGTTACTACCTAGTATCCCTAATTTTAGGGTAGTTTATATTAACAAAAATAATACACCAGATACAATACAAGTTTGTATAAACATAGTTACTAGTTTAACAATTATGCTTAGATTTTTCTTAGATTCACACTATTTTAGCTTAGATTAATATCAGTTGCTAATATTGGGGAATCATGTGTGACATGATAATTCCCACATTAAATTAAAATACTTGGATACAACTATTAAAACTTAGTCCAAAATTAGTATATCTAGGTATTAGATTGGAGGCACGTGTGTAGCACATAGTTTTTATATGCTCAATTACACATAGGTTGATCAGATAGAATGGAAAAATGAATGTCATTATATATGATATAAACACTTGATATTATATTCTAGTTTTTTACCTTTTTCATGCCTTACTCCATATATAGTGGTTGACATTCTTGAGTGGCCCAAAGATGCCTAATGTACTTGAGTGGCCATAGAGCCGACATACACAATTATATATTCCTAGTTAGATATTTATAACACTTTATGTAGTTTATATTTAGATGCATCTACTACATATGGGTGGGTAATGATGGATTCATATCCTAATTGAGTTCTTGAGCCACCCACATGAGAGGGTTAGATAAACTTATAGTCTAATCCAAGTTACTCATAGGTCATGATCCATCAATCAAGGGTGGGAAATGATGGAGTCAAAAAAAAAATCTTAAGCCACCCACATATGAGGATTGAGCAAGCTATCAACCCAATCTAAGATATTCAATAGTTTGATCACTATATACATGCACACACATAGGTTGTCACCAGGTTCATGCATTGGTTCACATACCCAATGAGACATATTTATTCCTTTCCTTTTTTCCCATTTCTTTACTTAACTTTAATTAGTTACTTTGTTTAGCATAGTCTTTTACTTTTGATATATCTTAGATAAAGATTGATTTATGTATGCTTTATTATAGGTCATGCTTTGGATCATGCTTTACATACTTAGACTCAGCTACATGAGCTTCATTTTCTAGGTAACTCTAGGTAAACTTCTTTTTCCTTTATACTATTCATTCACTTTGCTACATTTCTAGAATAAAGGGGTGGGGGGGCAAATGTAATCACCTAAAAGTGGTATTTGAGTGCTAAAAGTGCTACTTGAAATAATCTATTCTTAGCTTAGACCTAGACCTATCCTATAGCCTTTTATCATACTTTTCTAGCCTTTATGCAAATCATAGACATCCCTAGTTAGCTAAAACATTGTCTTAAACCTTCATTCCTAGATCCTAGCCCTTCATGTCTAACAACCTACTAGATGGACATTAGCACCACATTAAGGACACTAGGGCCACATGGTGCTAGTTTCCCTAACATGGCTAGTGTCCCTTATCTTAACTCTCCTGAATAGATATATTTTTAAATGTTAAACCCTCCTAAAATTGGCCTAAACATATTTTATTATTCACACAAGCTACAAAATACTATAAATACATGACTTTTAGACCTATATCTATTAGAACATTTAATGTCTAAGTGGGCTAATTTAGAAACTTAAAATACTTTTATTTATTATTAAAAATAATAATTTATTATTTAATAAACACAAGGTGATATCCTTGTGTAATTAAATAATAAAATATTATGATTTATTATTAATCAGCTAATTTAAATGGTTCTTGGTAATGATGGAGCCATTGGTTATAATGATCACCTCCCCTCACATTTATCATAAATAGGGTATTACCCCTATTGTATTATTCATAAAAAAATACACTTGATAAATTTAATATTTATGTGTGGCAAATATTTACAGAGGTTCTATGAAAATTTATGTGAATAAGTGAGAAAGGAAGGGTTTGTATTGGGCTGCAGAGTTTCTCAATTATTAAATATCATCTTTGTGGGTTTTTAACCTCTTAGAGGTTTTCCCACTTTAAATTATTGTGTATTGTGTCAAATTTTTATGCTCTTTGCTATCATTTATTCATCTAGATCTAGTCTATATTGCATATATATTTTATATTCTATTGATTTTATTATGGAATTAGAGTCATGAGATGATTGGGTGATTGGAAAGAGTTTTTTTTATTGGAAGATTCAAAGCTTTGTTAAACACTTTTATTTATTTATGTGAGTCTGAGGTGCCATAACCATCCTATAAAACTCAAAAACTTGATTTTTCAATCAAAATTTAATTTTATAAATTCTTTCTTCGTTAAAAAAATTGAAAGATTGGAACAAATTTCAAGATTTTTGGGTGCTTGTACAAGTTTTTGGGATCTCCCAAGCATTTATAGGGGAACCATACTTCAGCTTGGACCATTTAAAATATTGAATTCTTCATTAAAATTTTCATTTTGAGGGTCTAGTCATGTTTATCAAATAAAAATAAGAGGATTGCTAAATTTTCAAGCAAATTTGAGACCTACAAGGAGATTTGAGCTCTTGAAATTATACAAAGGAGCCATTGTGAGGCTATAGGTATGTAGCTTATGTTATATAGTCTTAGAAATTATTTATTAAATAATTTTTTATTTAAACATCAAATTATCTATAGAGACTTGTGGCCCCCACTTTTTTGTCTTTTACTATAAAAGTTAAAAAATCAATTATTATTTACTGCTAATTTTAAATGCATAATAAATATTTATTTATATTTTATCATTATTAAAAATCAAATTAAAAAAAAAAATATCAATTAATGCATGTAAATATTACTATAATCATAGATGAGTTGGTGATCCTAATTTTACCAAAATTTACAACTAAGATCTCAAGTTCAAAACGCCTTAAATTTTTTATTTTTTGATCTTCTTAGTTGTCTTGGGTAAAATTAATTATAATTTAATTTAAATTGAATTTATTTTTTTGGTTTTCATGCCAACATTTCACTTGTCTAAAATTCTAGTTGACCTATCAAACTTGTTTTGACTTTTGACCTAGTGAATATTTTGACAAAAATAGTTATGTAACCAGTCGATCTTTAGATTTTGATAGCTTCTGGACACATTTACATGGTCTATTTTATGTTTTTAAAATTATTACTATTAATTTTATAACTTTTTAATAATGGTGTTTAGATGATCATTTTGAGTGTGACTCTTTCGACACCTAATTCTATGCAATTTTAAATCAAATTTTTGTATTATTTGGCATCTAAATTATGTAATTAAATATAACTACATGTACAATTCACTTTATTTTTAAAATAGTTTAAAAAAATTATTTAGAATAGTTTCTTTTTAAGCATTTGTTTATTGTCATGTTTAAAAGGAAGCTATGGCTTTGCCTCATTTTTCATTAAATAAATATCAAATGCTTAATAGAAATAATTATAATATATGAAAACTTCATGTTAAAATTGAATTTATGACCCATAATTTATGAAATTTTGTCATTAAAATTGAAAAATCTCCTTCTAGACCACATGTGACACCTGAGTTTACTAATGCATTTCAACAAAAATCATAAGAAACTATGTCTATTATCTTGTAGAGTATTAAGAATGAATTCTTTCTCCATATTAGTAATCAAGAGTTTCATAGTGATGCTTGAAAACTCCTTGAATCCATGTATGAGGGTACTCATCTTTTAAAGATTATTAAGTTAATCCTTGAATTGCTAGCTACACCTATGAAAGTTGATGAGAAAGTTGTGAATTTTATTTCTAAAATTAAAAATATTAAAGCTCAGTTAGATGGATGCAATTATAATTTGATTTAGGATCAATTATTTTATTTTATCATTCAGTTAAATATTCATAAAAAGTTTAAAAAATTTATTTTAATTTTGAATTTTAAGTATCAAATTGAGCAAGATATCCCTGATCATACCACTTTGTTTGCTCTTCTAATTCAAGAAGAATAAGTTATGATCAATTTTAATTCTAAAGAGAATATCACTTAAACAGTTCTCACTTTAAATAATGTTTATAATAATACTAAAAACTAGAAATCTAACCCTAATTTTGCTAAAGACAAATATGAGAATAATAAATCTAGTAATAAGAATCATACACTTATGTTTAATAGAAATTATAATTTATGTGATAAATTTGATCATAAAATGGAAAAATGTTATGAAAAAAGGAAAGAATTAACAATAAATCTTCTAAAAATTACAAAGGAAATAAATCTAATCAAAACAAGTATAATAATCAAAACCCTAATCAAAATAACAATTAGGATTAAAATGTTATTGTTTTGTATGCTGCTTTATTTGCTTCAATTAAAAATGAGTGGATTTTAGATAGCAGTGCATCACACCATATGAATTGATTATCTAATATTCTATATGATTTTAGAAATATATTTGAAATTTTTTATTTAGGAGATAATTCCATTTTATAATAAATTAAGTAGGGAAAAGCAATATTTTCAAATCTTACTATAAACGATATTTTTTATGTACCTAAGTTAAAAATGAATTTGCTATCTTATTTTTAACTTAAAACTGATAATTTAATTATAATATTACTTAAATTTAATTGGTCCTTTATAAATCAATCTGGTTCTTTGATTGTTAAAGGTGTTCAAAAGATTGGTGTATATATCTTTTCTCCTTCTTATGTATGTTATTTTTTCATCACATAGTAAGAATGAATCTTAATTATGGCATGAAAGATTAGGATATGTTAATTTTATAAATTTACATGATATGTATGTAAATAATCTTGTTATTATAATTCATTCTATCCCATCTCATCATGAAACTTGTGAGAGTTGATTACGTGGTAAGCAATATACTAACCCTTTTCACAAGAATCATGATGCAAATTCCTCACATCTTTTAGAATTGATTCATAATGATGTTTTAAGACCTATTGAAGTTGTATTTATTAATTTTTATTTGTATACTATTAATTTTTTTAATGATTACACTATAATGATATAGTCTTTTTTCATTAAAAAAATCTGATGTGTTGTCTAAATTCAAAGAATTTAAAGCTAGTGTTAAAAATGCATATGATTTTTCTATTAAAATAATAATAAATAATAATGGTGGTGAATGTGTTAGTAATTTAAAAAAAAAAATTAGTTTCAATATTCAAAGATAACTAATAACTCCTTATTCTCATTATTAAAATGGTATTGCTGAAAGGAAAAACTACACCATCATAAAAATAACTAGAACAATGTTGCAATCTTCAAATGTTTCTAAAATTTTATGGGCTGAAGCCATAAATACTTTTGTGCATATTATAAATTAAACCCCTACCAAATCCTCACATCTTTCTAACCTTTTATAAATTTTAATTAAATAGAAACCTAGTGTGGCTCATCTCAAGATCTTTGGTGGTCCTTCTATCTTTATTCTTAAAGTTAAAAAAAGAAGCTTGAACCCACTTTTTATTATTATATTTTTATAGGTTATGGAGGTAATACAAAAGATTTAAGAGTGTATGATCCTTATAAAAATCACATCATTGATAATGGGAATATTTTTATTCTTAAAAAATCTTTTTGTGAGCCCTTTTTGGAACCTATTCAGTGTTCTTCTATTGATGAAACTGACTCTCATGTTTCTATTAGTGATGAAATATATGCCCTTAAAAAAGTTGATATTTTTGAATAACTTAGAGTCTATGGAACCCCCTAAGTTTCATGTTCATTCTAAATACTAAATGGGTAGAATCCCTAATTTAATCTTCTAATGTTGATAACCTTAATAAATTAATATTAAGTAAATATTATTATCATGCATTAATGATTATGTATGAATGTGAATCTCAATCATTTGAAAAAACCACTTAAGATGATGGATAAAATGTTGTTATGCAAGCTAAATATAATGACTTAATTAAAAATCAAACTTGGGATATTGTTCCTCCACGTAAAATACATATTTTCAATTGTAGGTAGATTTATAAGATCAAATATATTTAAATTGGTAAAATTGATAAATTTAAAAATAGATTAGTTATTCATAAATTTACTCAAAAATCTAGGATTGACTATGTTAAAACCTTTGCTCCTGTATAAAAAATAAGTATTATTAGACTTCTTATTGCTCTTACAACCCAAAATGGTTAGCTTATCCACCAAACAGATGTTAAGAAAGTATTTCTAAATGGTGATTTAAAATAATAAATATACATGACTTAATCTAAAGGCTTCATTAATATTAATAAAGATCATTATGTATGCAAGTTAAATAAATCTCTGTATGATTTAAAAAAAGCTCCTCAAGATTCATATTTTATAATTAATTCATTTTTCAAATAATTAAGTTGTGCTAACTGTTATTCAGATAATGATCTATTTGTTAAAGTTGAAAATGATCATTTCATTCAAATTATATTATATGTTGATGATTTGCTAATTACTAGTGATCTATCTATTTTAATTCATAAATATAATGAAAAATTAAGTAAATTATTTGAAATTATTGATTTAGGTAGTCTACAACATTTTTTAAGAATGACTATATTTCAAAGTAAAAATTTAATTGTTGTATCACAATATCAGTATGCACATAATTTTTTTGTTAAATTTAATATGCTTGATTGTAATTCTAATTCTAATCTTATTGAAGTTGGTATTAAACTTGATCTTAAACCTACATTAGAAAAAAACCAACCCTACTTTATATATACAACATGTTGGTAGTTTGATTTATCTAATCACTACTAGGCTGGATATTTCATATGATGTTGGTTTTGCTTCTAAATTTATGCAAGATTCATATTTGGATTATTGAAAATTAGATAAATGAATTATTCATTATATCAAAGGAAAAATTAATATTTATTTATTTTATTCTTCCATTGATAATGCTAAATTATATGGTTATTGTGATGCTGACCATTCTGGTAATACTATAGATCATAAATCTATTTGTAGATATTTGTTTAAGTTTGGTACACATGCTATCACTTGGATTGACAAAAATAAACCTAATATCTCTATTTTTTCTACTAGAATAGAGTAATAAAGTGTTATAGAAGCTACCAAAGAATCCATGTGGCTATGAAGATTGTTGAGAGAACTTTATTTAAATATTTTTTATAGTACCATCCTTCATTATGATAACTAAAGTTGTATAGCTCTAGCAAAAAATCTAGTGTATCACCAAAAAACTAAATATATTTAATTTCATGTATATTTTATCCAAGAGAAAGTCCTCAATGGTGATATTGATCTATAATTTTATCCTACAAAAGAATAAGTGGTAGATATCTTCATAAAACCACTTGGTGCTACTAAATTTTGTCAATTTCATACAACGCTGGGCCTCTCAAAGTTTCTATTGAAGGGAAGTGTGCATAACAATGCCTCTTACTAATGGCCATGTTTTCCTTCTTCTCTTTACTTCTTTTCATTATAAAGCATTATAAACTTCATGTGGAAGCTATGTGATTTAAGTAAACTTTGTGTAGAAGTTTTATTTTTATATCCTTTTACATAAAAACATAATTTTTAATGGAGGTCTTTATGCTATAAAAGACTTCAAATATGTTTAGATGATTATTCATGAGAAACTGTGAGATGTAGTCTCATGATCATGGTAGCCTAGACTTACTTTATAGTAATTTATGGATTATAATTATTTTTGTTTCAAAAGGTGATGTTTAGCATGATGATTTTTTTTAAATCCTTTAATTTAGTACATAGTATAATTTTTTTATTAAGGTAACTATGACATTTATCTCCACTTAGCATTAAGGGGGAGTGCTAGAACATTTAATGTCTAAGTGGGCTAATTTAGACCCTTGACATATTTTAGTTTATTTTTAAATAATAATAATTTATTATTTATTAAACACAAAGTGAAAATCTTATGTAAATAAATAATAAAATATTATGATTTATTATTAATCAGTGAATTTAAATGATTCTCAGGAAGGATGGACCCATTGGTTACAATGGTCACCTCCTCTCATATTTATTATAAAAAAGGTCTTACCCTTATTGTATTATTCATAAAAATATACTTGATGAATTTAATATTTGCATGTGGAAAATATTTACAAAGGTTATCTGAAGGATCATGTGAAGAAGTGAGAAGGGAAGGCTTTGTATTGGGGTATAGAGTTTCTCAATTATTGAATATCATATTCATGAGTTTTTTACCTCTTGGAGGTTTTTCCACTTTAAATTATTGTATATTGTGTCAATTTTGTGTGATCTTTGCCATCATTTATTCATCTAGATCTGATATATATTGCATATATATTTTATATTCTATTGATTTCATCAATATCCACCAGATGAAACATAGATGCAAAATAACTATTCAAACATGAAATAAGTTGAGACAAATAAATGTTATTAATCCCTATTCTACCTTACTTCTACATATTACCATTTACAATTACCGTAAGTCCATATTTTTCAAATTTCTAATCTCAAGCATTCTCAAAGAATTCAAGACCACTATCATTCTATCATCACTTTCACTTGAACCAACACTTATGTGGGAGAACTACATTGAGATTGATCCTTCCTTAAAGTATTAGTATGTAGGCGGCTCTCTTCATAGTGGAGTGTTGAGGATGTCTAGCCTATCCTACTAATGAACACATTTTCAGGTCATGTCTTACTTTCAATAAGGATTAGGGTTAGCATAATTAAATTAACTATTACAGGTATAATATAAAGTTTCAAATTTTGTACGTATAAGAACAAAACTAGAAACACAGGCCTAAGTGTACCTAAAATTTAAGAACAATCTTTCATAGAGGATACTAGCACCATTTTTAGGATACTAGAACCACATGGTGCTATTGTGAAAGTGTGGCACTACTATCTAGGGGAAGATCTCACATAGATATCCCATGATAACACTCAGACCTATTTGTATCCTAATTTTTAACACTCAAATCTTCTACATCAAAGGTTTTCCAAATAAGTCTTTATGTGCACGTATTTATTACTATTTTTAGAAATTCAAAGCAATTGAAATTCTATAACAAATTAGTGGTTATTATAGACACCTAAAATTTATCACAACTAGATTTTGATCAAATTTTACACCGATTCTTACCAACCATTATAAATTCAACGTAAGAATCATTGAACGTCATAAATTTACTTGTACATCATTTTTTAAAGCTTAGAATCGTGTTGAGACATCCTTATTTGAAGTATTCCATTATATGCTATAATAAACTCTCACATATTCACCTCTAATCATCTTACAATATCACAATAGTCAATTTGGCCTATGGACCTATTAAGTGGGGCACTTGCACACTTAAATCAAATCTTGGAAATGTAAAAAGGCTAATCAAAATTAATTAACAAGATAAACCAAATTAATTTCATGGTTGAATTCTCCATTTGAAATTAATGAATAACTAAAAAATAAATTATAAAATTCAAATATCCTATCCTATCATCATTGTCTTTATGAGTTGTCAATCTCTTCGAAAATATCTTAAAATATCTATTTTGGAGACCCATGCATAGTAATTAAAAATCATGATTATTTGAAAACTATTAACTCTATCGAGGTTATATTTAACTAACCTAGGTTAGATTTGAACCCATTCCAAGCCTTATCTCAATTCTAAATCACCTTGGGTGGGAGTTAAATCCTTAGGCTATAAATGCAATGCACGCCTCAACATTTTTTAGCTCTCATAAGCCAAAGTTATAATGCAAATTTGGAGAGAGACATAAGATATCTTGTTGTAAGTAGTGTTATATGCCAAAATATTGAGCCAAGAAACATCAAGCCACATAAAATCCAATGGTGCCAAGGAGAGAAGGAGCTAACAAGATTTATTTGCTAAAGACTTATTGATGCACAAGCTGAGCAAGCCACTCAACAAAGCATTTGGATCTCCCAAAGAAGGTAAAGGATTTGTGTCTTTTATGTTTTAGTTGTGCTTTAATTTGGTCTTTTGTTACTAAGCTCTCCCTAATTTCTAATCTTGGAGAGTAAATTTTAGTGTGTTTATTTGAAGTTTTATTGCTTGAATTAACACTATACTAACCTCCTTTCTTGGATTCCTATGATCACAAATGGCACACCTAGTGGGACCCTTTTGGGCATCCCATACATGCAAGGTGACCAATATGCAACTCTTAATTTTGTTAATAAATGCTTTAAAATATTTAAAATTCGAGTTTTAACTTTTTTTTTCATGTAATCTATTTTTTTAAATGATACACAGATTACACAGAGGCTAATGTTGATTCCCTCTAATTGAAATCGATCCTGTCAGAACTGATGTCAAATTTTGTGTGTAGATTAGAACATGGTATAAACATGTTTAAATAAGTTTTTATTGAGTTTTTTAGTTTAGTTTTTATTTCTAAGGTCCTGAATGTTGTTTTACTAACCATTTACCCATAGGATATATTGATATTTATTGGTTTTATGCTCATCTTTCTAACCATCTTTTTATGAAAAGCCATATTATATTTTCCTTTATTTTTGTAGGTAGTAAGGATATGACATTGACATTTGTTGACTAATGTCAATCCCTATGTGGATCAATAGATATCGATTTCATCAGATTGACATCAATCCTTGTATTGATTGACATCAATCTCTAAGACATAAAAATAGAGAAACCTGAGTGCAAATTTTGAAATATTGTTTTCTCATTCACATTTAGGATTTTAAGTAGGTAAAAACCCTCTAACAATTTTAGGTCTTAAGGTGAAAAGGACCAAGTTTAAAACATGTTTAAATCTTACACACTTTGAAAGTTTTTCAACTAATGCCAAGGGGCCAAATTTCAAAACACATCTCATTTTGGTGCATTAAAATGAACTTTCACATTTTAATTACATGATCCTAAGAGTTATTTGTTTCATGCCTATTTATTTGAAGTTGTTTATTTTTGCAAAATGATTGATGTGCGTATGCTCTTCCCTATCTACTTTAGGGAACTCAAGTGATCAAAACCACTCACTCATTACCTCAGTGTTTTTAGTCTAAAAATGTGAAAAGAACATTTTTAAGGATCTCCTCAAATCTATATGGTTTGGGTGTCTAAATGTGATCCTAAATCATTTTCTCTTATCTTTTATTTTTATACATTTTGTCTTATGAGTAAGATTTTATCACCTTCTCAATAGTTCTCTAGGGAAGTGTTGACCTGAGAATTCATATCCTAGCATCATTTTAACCCCACTCCATGATGGAGTATATAAATTGAGGTCAACTTATTGGGACATTTTTTTGAGTGGTTAAATAAACTTCATTAGTAAGATACTACTTTAGATCATCAAAGTAACTCAGACATCATACTACATTGAGTAAACAATGGATGTAGTGGTTTTGAAAATGATAAGACCTTTTCATAATAATTATATTGATGTGGATCCAAATGACATGAGCATCTCTTGTGTTAGCCACTCTTGGGACCATCTATAAACACACAAAAAATTTAGTTTTAAAATAACCCTACTTGTTGTAAACATATTATTGATGCAAGTAACCCTAAGTTCTATGCCATGGTACAAACTCTTAGAAGAAAAGGGGGCCTAAAAAACTTGGTTTTTAATAATTTCTTTTAGATTAACACTTAAAATCCTCCTAAGAGTAAGTATATTTATGGAATTTGACAATATTATGCAACCTTGTCAGTTTAGGATCTAGAACATTACACTTAGGTGTTTTATGTCATTTTATCTTTTCTTACATGGTATTGAGTCTAAACTATCCATTTTATTTATCATGCCACATAAAAATGAGTTTTTTTAATAAATCAATCTGTTATTTGAGGTGTTACACCGCTCTTTTGATACCATGCCTATGCCTTAGTCTTTTGACAAAACTTGTTTGTGTGTGTCACTTGATTGAAAAATATAATGTTATGCTACCTAATTCATTGTGAATCTTTTGCATTTGAGTCTTGAAAAAAAAAACCTTTTATCTCATCTATAGAGCATGATAACATCATTATGCTCCTTAAATTTATTCAAAGACTTGTTTGCCTTGTGCCCAAATGCCAAAATCAAAACCAAACCACATATACATTCTAGACCTTTACCTTATGTCGTTATGCCATTCATATTTAATTATATTTTTGTTTTTTCAAGAATCCTAGTTTTATACATTGAGTTTGAAATTAGCCTTGAAAGGTTCAAATATAAACATTGATTGATTTCTGCTTATGCCTTGTGTAATTTTGTCCTAGACATTGATAATTTTATTTTGGGTTATGAAACTTAAGTTAATTATTTACCCAATTTAATTTTTTTTTTGTGCCTTTATTCAGGAGAAACAACCTATCATCCATATTCCTTTTATTTCATGCCTTATATCAATTGACCAAGTTCATGTCTAAAATCCAAGTGCCTAGTCTATGCCAAAGTGTTTCAGATTTGTTATATTAAAATCTCATACCTTGTTTTTAAAGTCTAGATTTTATGCCTTATTTTTCCAAAAGACATAGCATATGCCTATTTTGAGCTTAGATTTTATGTTGCATTTAAACAATAGACCTAGAAACTTTTATTTTATTATATTAGACTTGTTTAGAACACTTTGAACCTAGAGTTTGGCATTCTAGTTTTATTTTATTGACCTGAAATTTTGTGTATGAGACATTTAATGTTAGATATTTGAAATTAGACTATTTTCTACCAAGTTTATCATAGACAATTTTAGAGATACAACTCTACTTTTAAACCAAATTAGATCATGTTTGGACCATTTATTCTTTTGGACATTATTTTTAGGAGTTCATTGAACTCTAAACCTTTTGTAAAATGTTCATCATTGATGTGGATATTCTCATTAAAATTGTAATAGAGAAATGTACAATCCAAGTTATAATAGAATGGTCACATAAATTGACTTTATTTAAGACCCCTATGGTGAAGTACTAGTTTACAAGATAGATGCATATCCTCCTTGTAATACTCAATCTAGGGAATACAACCAAGTGCCGTGTTTGGTGGTACATTCTTCAAGTTGGTTGATGTAAGATATTCACCCTCTTAATACTCATGGTGTCTATTCTAACACCTATACCATTTACCCTCCTTTAGACTGTATGAACCACCAAGATCCATAATGTCCAAGGATTACCATTTCAAGACCTTAACCTTTGGCTTGTGTAAGTAACCAAGCTTCACAATGCCTTACCATCTCTATAATAGGACCTCATCATTTGGCTTGTATGAATAGTTAAAATTCACAATGACCTACCATTTCTATATCATTACCTCATCCTTTTGCTTGTGTGAGAAGCAAACTTTGCAATGCCCAACCATTACCATTCTAGGACCTTCCAAGTATAGTAGCTCATTCTCTCAACAAAGTTGTGTGACTACAACTAGATGAGTTATAGTTATTATCCTAGGTTGGGAACCAACCTTTGTTAAACCCATAATACGTAAGCCTATCATTATACAACTACCAACCATTCTTAAACCATTTCTAAATTTTCCCCACTTTATAAAACCCATGACAATTATTGAGCCACAACCAAGCCAACCAATACCTCTTCAACTAAGCCAATCATTTGAGGACCAAACATTATTCAAAGTTGGTATTTTACAATTGCTTGTAAACCAAGGCCAAGAAAAGTAACCAAGTGATGATATTTTTGTTGAAACACCTATTTGTGACAAGTCAACCTATGATGAATCACATTTTGATATTATACCTGTTGTTGAGGAGTCTCACTTTGACAAGCCAATCTTTACTGAGTCATTCCTTAATGATTATAAGTGCCTTTGGGCAAATCATTACCTCAACCATTGCCTTATTTTTCAAGAGACTCTCTTTGATAAGCTAAAATTTATGGATTTGTATCTTCACCTTTTTTCTCTTGTAGATGAGTCTCACTTTGACAAACCAATCTTTGTGGAGCCTATTATGCCATCACAAGCCGTTACTTATCTAAAACCAAACATTAAACAAGACATCATTATAGTAGCATCCACACCAGATGAAGAATCAACATTGAATTTAGGTTATATTATTGAAATGACATCAAATTTATAATTAGAAGCATAATCAATTCTAGTCTCAACATTAGATTCAAAGTCCCTTAAGTCAAAGTCAACTTCAAAATTAGCTTCAAAATCAGAATACATTCATGGCTGCTATGGTATTAGTTATGCATGCCTTGTATATTAGTATGAATACATTTGTGATCCTTCTATTTTTTATGAGGATGAGTATTTTAATTTTGACATAAGCTATCCTAGTATCTTCTACAAGGATTGTGCTACCTCTCCCCATCCCATTACTATTCCACATGCCATTACCACCAACCAAGCCATTATATTACCATTCCACATCCCATAAGTGCCGATTAGGACTAACAAAATCACACCTTTTTGCACTCCATCTATTGCAACATATTAGTTGTAGAATATCATGGAAGTTAAGACCACAGTCATGTAGAAGACAAACAATCTCCTAGAGAAACCTTCTTAAATGTGCTAGGGGACAATCAAAGTTCAAACTCAACATCTTTTAGTGAAACTTTTTCTAAGGTGCTAGAAGACAATCAAATTCAAAAGTTAAGGTTATTTAGTGAAAACTTCTTAGAGGTGATATGGGATAATCAAGATGATTTTATTAGTGAAAACCTCATCAAGGTGTCAATAACTGAGCACAATAGTTCTTCACTGCTTGATGAAAACATTATCAAAGATAAAATCAATATAGCTTCCAATCAAAAACATAATTAGATGGTAGCTACTCTTATGCCTAAATAATAAAAAAATATGGTGATACTATAAAGAGTATGTTCATAAGTATTTATCCCTGAAACAACCAAAGTTATGTCAAATCTAGAATCAACAACATTGTGTGTGCTTAAAAATTTTGATCTTCATTTATAGCCCAACCATTATACACTCCATTATAATCCACCTTTACATCACCAAACCAAAGCTATCATCCACTATTTATCCATATTTACCATCCTTGGTTGTACTTTATTTTGTAGGGTTATAAAGACATCTTGTCTTGATATTTGAAGGAAATAGAATCAACAACCAATGAAGATCACAACAACAATTTTGGAGTCCAAATTTGTAGTAGGTTCTTGATGGAGCAGTTATTCAAAAGAAGTGTGGTCTAGAAATTTACATAATTGAATATTATAGTTATATAATATGTTGATAAATACATGGTTCTCCACATCAGTAAGGAACAATAGAAACCTCCACTTGGCCAAAATCATATACCTAGCCAAAACCATACCTGGCCAAAAACATTTACCTTGTCATAGTCATTTTCCATTTCTCTTGTCATTATTTCATACCTTTCCATTTGGCTTATAACTTGGGGGTAACCCTATTACCATTATATCCAATTACCATCTTATCATCTTTTTTGATCAATGTCATACCATATGCCATTTTACCATACCCTTATTAGACCAAAGCCTATTTTTAGCCACCCTACCCAAACCTATTTTGATTTTGGTTCATTTGGTTCTTCTTGCACCTTTTACGAGGGAATTTTGATCTAGTTTTAATAGTTTTAGATTTCCATGTTTAAATGATAGTCTATAAAAGTAGTGTGACAGTGGATATGAAAAGTTATCTTTCATTTACATTTGACTGGTGCCATTGATTATAACCACCTTTGGGTAAATCAATATTCCACCTTGTATTACTAATTATAATCACCTATGGGAAAATTAGTATCATATACCTATACCATTATTTCCTAATTATAATCACCTATGGGAAAATTAGGAATAACACCTTTTACCATGCATTTTCATATCACCTTGTAATTACTATTTTCATTTGCCTTATCATTTTCCTTAATGTATGAAGTTTTTGTGACCTAGTTGATTCTCACTACCTTTTTATGTTGGTAGAAATACTATGACTTGAGGTCCTAATTGGATTGTGTAGGCCATGCTCGATTCATGTTACAATCATCTTAGTCCCCCTTTGCCATACACTCTTACAATTTCTCAATCATCTTAAGCCAACACTCTTGGAATTTTAATAGTGGTATATTGTCAATTTCTAATGGATTAAGATACATTAAAATTATAAAAATATTTAAAAAATTTCAAAATCCAAAAATATGCATCCTATTTAAACCAAGTCAGTCATCCTCGATCTACCCTACTAAGTCAAATCCATTATTTATTTATAGCCATTCCATTTCCATTGGGGGTATGACTGTTCCCTTTGTATGTATCCTTGCTTGGGGGAACTACCTATTTATCATTACATTTAGCCTTCTATCATAGAAGTTGACTTGGTTGATGATAGGATGCTTTATATTAATTTTGTTTTCAAGATTTTTGTGTGTTTGTTTACTTATTTTCTTGTTTGCCTATTTATTTGCTTTCATTGTTGTGCCTTGACTCAGTTTATATGTATTCATTGGGTGATTCCTTGTGCATTATTATTGAGTCTATCCATATTAATACTTCAACATTGTCATCATGGTTTTTATCATTAGTGTTTTGCTAAAATTTATTTATAAGAAGGATAGGGATAAGTGGTTAAAATGAACCCATATTGATTCACACACCATATCAAGACATTGTGAGCACTCCTCTTTGGCTAGGAAGGACTACCTGCAAGTAAGAAAACACTACCACAAAATGTCTATTAGTAGATATATGAGTGGGATTTCAAGCTAAATACTTGTTCTAGGAAGTGTCAAACTTCCTTAGAGATGACAGTCCACTTTAGAGAGATAAAAGAGTAATAAATAACCAAGAGAGAGGAAAAGAGAGAGTAAAAGAGAGATAATATTACCATTATTCATAACCTAAGTGAAACAAAAATTAATAGAGTGTAGGTGGTATATTCAGTTTATATTTTAGAAGTTATTTGGGCAGGTCTTAGAAGGGTTACTAAAAATCCATAGTTAATGACGTTGGTTAGGCTATCAAGGTCAATTAGCAAGTGTGATCAGTATCATTTATGTTGCCAAGGTCGGTGAGGAAATGTGACCAATATCAATTGAAAAACATCTATTGGTAGGGGTAATAATTACCTATGAGATTTTATAAGGCTTTTCTAGGTCTAGGAAATGGTTTTGGTTAGGTCTGGAAGGTTGAGGAGAGTTGTGAGAGAGAAAGAGTATTATTTGGATGGATTTGGTCAGAGGTTTGGTGTGTTGGAACAAGGGGAAACAAGTGGGGAAGATTTATAACTCATTCATGGGGGTTTAGTCAGGAATATGTAAAAAAATAAATAGTAGATATAAAGTGATTGCAAAGTAACTACTTAAAGACCTACAAAATAAGTAATGTACTTAGCTACAAAGGTGATTGAATGATAAGTGTTGAATGGATGGCTCCTATCAGTCTTACTGAATCAATGCCTTGAATAGATAAAATAAGCATGTGTTATTATTTCTCAAGATCTTGGTTCCTAATCTAGACTGACTTAAATAAGGTAACATTAAGCCAAGATGTGGAAAGTTGAATGCCAAAAGCTTGTATGCAAATAAGAATGAGTTTTCTTGATTTTTTCTGACGTGAACATTAGTTTGGATTTTGGTTTAAAGAACTAATGTCGGTGATCCTGTTGATGTTGACCATGGGTTGACTAACATTAGTGGCATGAGAATAGGTAAATGTACTATTTTTAGCCTATTTTCTATTATTTCTTGTGCCAAGTGTGGTATCTATTACAAAATGGTAGAAATGGGAGGTTAAGAAGGATGTAGTTGGTTAGGAATTTATTTTTGAGTGTTATAATAAGTCATGGTGGGTTAAGATAAGGGGAATAAGTCTTGAGGTGACTCATTAGGCGAGAATTAGTCTTAAGATGAGGTGGCTAGGTAAGGTGGCATAAGGGTTTTTTAATTAACTAAATTAGTTTTTTAAAATTAATTAAATGTGTGAGGGGTAAAATCATGGGTTAGGGAGGCTAATTATTATTATTAAAAAGTGGCTCAAGGGGGGTTAGACATAGGGAGTTATACATGTGTGTGACATAATTTTAGTGTCTACATTTTCCCTTTCTTATTTTTCAATTTTCACTGACAAGTTGCAAGACAAAAATAGGAGTTAGATACCCTAGATATTTGATGAGGTATCCCCCTCAAAATGAGAATTGATGGAGGAAAAACTAGAATTAGGTACCGATTTGATAAGAAGTGAATTAGGTGAGTGGAGGAGAATGTGGTATCATTGCTTGTGTGTATACTAATACAAGATATTGTTGAAAAAATTAAGAATAGGTAAGGTTGAGGAGGACTCAAATAAAAATAACCAAAGCACAACTATTAAGTGATAGCTGATAAGGTAAAAAAAACAAAGTTATAGCTATAATGGTCTATGTGTTCTAGGTATCTGAGTGATCCATACATCCCTTCTCAGGGATAGTGATACACTGCTACCACGTGTTCGATTGGGTTCTGCCTCAGGTGCTTTAGTCCTTGGGCCATATAGTGGTCTGAAAGAGGACCCAAATCACTCTAGAGATTCTGGTGTGATGGCTAGTCTTCTATTGGTATCAGAGCTAGGTCTCGAGGTCAAGTCCCACGGAAGCTAGTGGGCATGATCCATACATCCCTTCTCAGGCATAGCGATACATTGCTACCACGTGTCTGATCGGGTTCCGCCTCAGGTGCTTCAGTCCTTGGGCCATATAGTGGTCTAGAAGAGGACCTAGATTACTCCAAAGCTTTTGGCATGATGGCCAGTATTCTATTGGTATCAGAGCTAGGTCTCAAGGTTGAGTCCCATGGAAGCTGGTGGGCATGATCCATACATCCCTTCTCAGGGATATCGATACACTGCTACCACGTGTCCGATCAGGATCCACCTCAGGTGTTTCAATCCTTGGGCCATATAGTGGTCTAGAAGAGGACCTAGATCACTCCAAAGCTTTTGGCATGATGTCTAGTATTTTATTAAATGATTTGGACAACAATTTAGATGACAATTCGGGTGATGGGTCCACCCCAATTGATAGCAAAACTTTTGGGAGCCATAACTTTTGCATCGTAGCTCCAATTGACTCACCGTTTGAACCGTTGAAAAGATAATAATGAGGGGAACATCTTGAGATGGCATGGATATTTTATCAATGAAGTTTAACCCCATAAAACCCAATGGAAGTGTCCTAAATTTCAATTTTAATTATGTAGTCTAAAAATAGTAAGTTTCTAAAAATAGTAATTCCTCAAATTTTGTATTGTTGTAAATCATGGAAGTCGAACCAATTCATCTCCCTCAAGATTGGTGACATTCCATATCCTCCCCACACCTTCAAAACATGTATAAATGAAGATGTAACCTGAAATGGAAATCAGACATCTCTTCTCAGAGATAAGCATATGTTTGGATCTGCAAATTTGATCAATAAAACATCTCTTATCAGAGATAACATTATTTGAATTGTTTTGATCTTGTTTCTTGAATTATCTTTCAACCAAAGCTTTCAAGTTTTAGATCTATTGGTATTAGATCTAGGTCTCGAGGTTGAGTCTCGTGGAAGCTGGTGGGCATGATCCATACATCCCTTCTCAGGGATAGTGATACACTACTACCACGTGTCCGATTGGGTTTTGCCTTGGGTGCTTTAGTCCCTAGGCCATCTAGTGGTCTGGAAGAGGACCCAAATTACTATAAAGCTTTTGGTGTGATGGCTAGTCTTCTATTGGTATCATAGTTAGGTCTCAAGGTTGAGTCCCGTGGAAGCTGGTGGGCATGATCCATACATCTCTTCTCAGGGATAGTGATACACTGCTACCATGTGTTCGATCGGCTTTCGCCTCGGGTGCTTTAGTCCCTGGGCCATATAGTGGTCTGGAAGAGGACCTAGATCACTCTCGATCTTTTGGTGTGATGGCTAGTCTTCTATTAAATGATCTGGATAACAATTTAGATGACAATTTAGGTGATGGGTCCACCCCAATTGATGGTAAAACTTTTGGGAGCCATAACTTTTGCACCGTAGCTCTAATTGACTTGCCATTTGAACTGTTGAAAAGCTAATAATGAGGGAAAAAACATGAGATGGCATGGAGATCTACTCAATGAATTTTGACCCCCTAAAACCTAATGGAAGTGTCTAAAATTTTAATTTTAGTAGTGTAGTCTAAAAATAGCAAGTTTTTAAAAATAGTAGTTCCTCGAATTCTGTATTGTTGTAAATCATGGAAGTCAAACCAATTCATCTCCCTCAAGATTGGTGACCTGCCATATCCTCCCCACACCTTCAAAACATGTATAAATGAAGATGTAACCCAAAATGGAAATCAGACATCTCTTCTCAGAGATAAGCATATGTTTGGATCTGCAAATTTGATCAATAAAACATCTCTTATCAGAGATAACATTATTTGAATTATTTTTTTCTTATTTCTTGAATTATCTTTCAACCAAAGATTTCAAGTTTTGGATCTATTGGTATTAGAGCTAGGTCTTGAGGTTGAGTCCCGTGGACGTTGGTGGGCATGATCCATACATCCCTTCTTAGGGATAGTGATACACTACTACCATGTGTCTAACTGGGTTCCACCTCGGGTGCTTCAGTCCCTAGGGGCCATATAGTGGTTTGAAAGAGGACCCAGATCACTCTGGAGCTTTTGGCATGATGACCAGTATTCTATTATAAGATTGTACATCATGCCAAAAGCTTTGGAGTGATTTAGGTCCTCTTCCAGACCACTATATGGGCTAGGGACTAAAGCACCTAAGGTAGAACTTGGTCAGACACGTGGTAGAAGTGTATCACTATCCCTAATGTATGGATCATGCCCACCAACTTCCATGGGACTCAACCTTGAGACCTAGCTTTGATACTAATAGAAGATTGGCCATCATGCCAAAAGCTCTAGAGTGATTTGGGTCCTCTTTCAGACCACTATATAGCCTAGGGATTGAAGCACCTAAGGCAGAACCTGATCAAACATGTGGTAGTAGTGTATTTCTATCCCTGAGAAGGGATGTATGGATCATGCCCACCAGCTTCTATGGGACTCAACCTCGAGACCTAGCTCTGATACCAATAAAAGACTAGCCATCATGCCAAAATCTCTAAAGTGATCTGGGTCCTCTTCCAGACCACTATATGGCCTAGGGACTAAAGCACCTGAGGTGGAACTCAGTTGGACACTTGGTAGCAATGTATCGCTATCCCTGAGAAGGGATGTATGGATCACTGAGGTAGGAAGTGCCCCTAGATAACATAAAAGGTTATAGGTGAAAAGAAGAGCTTGGTTACCATACAAAACACCTAATATATATGCATGTGTATAATATCCAACTATAATAGAATAGAACTAATAGTAAGGACAAGAAATGTAAGGTTGGTATAAAAGGGTCAATGATTGAGGAGATATTCATGATCTTTAGTCAAAGTCATAATGGGTAGAGATTTAAGTTATTTCCAAGGGTGATTATTGTGATTGGGGAGATATACATGATCTCCAAGATACCCCAAATTAGGGGTAAAGTTGAAAGGATTATGGTTATTGGTGGAAACTCTAATGTAAGGGTACTGATGTTGGTGATGTCATAAATGTCAATAGTAAATAGTGTCGATGTTGGTAGATTAGGTCAAGGTTGATAAAATTAGTGGTAAATAGTGCTGATGTCGATGGATTAGGTCAAGGATACCAAATTTGATGGGAGACCACACTCAAAAAAAGGGGGTTTAGTAGCCCATCATAACTCATTTTCAACATTTGATTGGAGAGAAAAAGAGCTCTAAGTGTGAGTGAGATGGTAAAGCTAGGAGGGGACCCATTCAGAGGTGCACCACTATAAGAGCCATCTATTCTATTCTAGAGGAGATGGAGAGATGAGGTAAGAGTCTTTGTGAGTTAATTATGAAGTTAAGTTTGTTAATTTAGGCTACATTTAAAATTTGGGAAAAAAATGTGTTAAGCGGGGTAGTAAATGGGATGGGGTAGGCTTAGGTTAATTTGGGAGGAATTTAGGGTAGGTTTTTGTGATTAAAAGTTAATGTTTTGAGATGGGTCATTTGGCACTAGGGTTGAACCAATCACCAATATTGATGGGGTCCACCAATGTCAGCTAACATGATGCTGATGTTGATAGGTTTCTACCAATGTCAACTGACACCAAACATTGATGTCAGCATACAAAACTAATATTGGTGACTATGAAGAACCCAAAATAGGATAAATGGTCAATTTGGATCCCTAATAGAAGTTGTCAACTAGCCTAATGGTTGAGCTAGCCTTAGAAGACCCCATGTTGACTAAGTGCTACATACATAGACTGATTGAGGGCTTTAGGCCAATGTAGTTCTCCTAGAGCCTAGGGAAAAAGATCTAAGTTATGGTTAAAAGTGTGTTATGGGAAATGGGTTAGAAAAGTTAGGTTAAAATAGGTCAAGAGACCTAGGGCTTAAAAGATAGGTCATAAGCTCGAGGGTTAGGGGTATAAGCCATGAGGCTTAGAGTTGTGATAGGTAGTGAAGCCTAGGGTAAAGAGAGAGGTAGTGAAGCCTAGAGAGAGAGAGGTAGTGAAGCCTAAGGTAGAGAGAGAGGTAGTGAAGCCTAGGGTAGAGAGGGGAGAGTAGGCTAGATAGTTAGGTGGGTATATGGCCAAACTAACCTCAGAAAACCCCATGTCGATTGAGTGTTACCTACATAGCCTGATGGAGGGACTTAGACTAATGTAGTTCTTCCAAAGAGAAGGGAAAAAGGTGATGGTAGGTTATATTATAAAGTATGTGACTTAAGGTGTGTGTGTATAGATGTAGGCTAGGCAAGAGTTGATGCTACAGGATTGCTTATCGATGCTACTGATGTGGATGAGAAGGGATGTCACCCTAGATGAGTGGGAGCACATGGTAGCCATAGGTTTAGGGGGAGTGTGATGATATATAGAGTCACATGAGATGTTAGTTTGATGATAGTGTTGATTAAGAGGTGGGATCACACCACTAACACCTTTCATCTACTAATCAGAGAGTTTATAGTGACCTAGGAGGATGTATACAAGATTTTATAATTGCCACTCCATGGTGAGGAGATCTTCTCATGTTTGAGAGAGGAGCATGATATTCACATGGTGGCATTAATTGAAGAGTATGTTAGTGAGGTGACTTGTCACTCAGTGAGCTTTGCCTATGAGCCACTATACATTGCTAATAAGGAACAACATCAACTAAGCATCTTAATGATGATAGGAATTATAGTGTATGTACTATTGAATGTAGATGGTGGGTGATTTCTTATTGCATTGATAGGTGTTCTGGATATATGGTTGAGTAGTGGACCATATTCACATGGGGACCAAATTTTTTGGCACAATTATATAGAGAGCTATGAGGGTTGAGACTGTAATGGTGATATAGTTTGTGTATTGGGTATTTACTCCATTATTGGGCATACAAGTATATGATGGTGACATGACTATTGGGGTTACCTACCATGATTATAGCTAGTTTTAGGGTTGCTTTTAGATGATGGAGAGATGGTATGGCCCAAACCTAAGTATATAAAATAGTGCAAGATATTAATCACTATAGGAACATAATAAAGGGATTGATCACTATAGATATTGTGTGGAGACCTTACTTGACATGCCCTTAATTTGAAGGATAGGTAGAGCAACATGTTGGCTTATAGAGCACATTATGGGTTAGAGGGAGATGAGTTGGTGAGCTAAAGATGGTACCCATGGTATGGGTTAGGAGATAGTTTAGCTTACTACAAGATGTACCTCTTAACTTACCTCGATATAGGAGGGATGATATAGAGGCACCCCTACCCTTATCCCAGGAGAGAGATGGGCTAGATTTTGAGGAGCTACCAGTAGGGTTGGGTGTAGTAGATCTAGGATGCATAAAGACATATCTTTCTTGGTGGATAGGTTTGCATCTCATAGTTGAGGTCAAGAGGCCAGCACTAGATTTATAGGGGTTGATGAGAGAGAGAGAGATGTAGTCGTATAAGCATAAGATGCAATGATATAAGCACAGGATGAAACAATACAAGCTCAAGATATGATAGTGTAGGCTTGAGATGTAGCTTAGGCATAGGTATTAGTTTTACATGGATAGGTTGTGACATTATAGGGCCAGGTTGGGGCATTACAGGGTCAGGTCACGGTATTACAAGTTCAGGGTACTACACTGATAGTAAAGAGGGATAGTTTGAGAGTAACAAGCTAGGCTACTCCTCCTCATCCACCACAGGGACTAATATATGTTAGGACTTTAGTAGTTGTGATGGGACCACCACAGACTATATCTCTAGTGAGGTATAACATTGCCCTTGATGAGATTACTTATTATGAGAGGGTCATCAAGGAGTTCCCATAGATTTAGAGTTATTTTGAGTTTAGAGAGTAGGAGATATTAGTGACACATGCCATGGCTTCTAGCTCACATAGACATAGATAAGTAGAGAGTGGTGATGACACTGCTTCTTCATGACCACATGGAGAGCCTTAAGGACTCTAAGTGCTAGAGTTTGTTATTGTTATATATGTTATATGCACACTAGCTTGTGAGCCAAAAATGAGAGATGTATATTTTGAGGGAGAGATGATATTATGATGATGTATTGATGTGCATTTATGTTGAGAATATATATATATATATATATATATATATATATATATATATATGAGATGTATATTTATTGTGATTTTGAGATGCATTTATTGTGATTATGATGATGATGTTGATGTAGATGATTATTCTAATGTTATGTTAATGTTGAGCATGTTAGTTGAGTTAGACTAGAATTTCCCATATGTGTGATGGTATATGCATAGTTGATTTATTAGCTTTATCTTAGCATTTTTCCATATTTGTCATGGTGTATGTTTAAAATGGATAGGCTATTTATGTTATTATTTGTATAAAGCTTTCATCCCAGCAGAGAGATTGACATGTGATTTGGATGGAAAATAAAGAGGTAGAATGCTCATGTACTAGCAAAGACCATAATCATAACATAAATAGGCTCAAGATTATAAGCCTCTTTCATTATTTACATCATTGGAACATTTTGTTTGTTAGATAAGCATCGTGTTCACTTTTTGCTAAGTGAGTTCAAAGTCCCTTGAAAGATTATGAGGGAAAAAGGGTAAAATGAGTGAAAGTGTTGGGGTAGCATAACCTTCAAAGTGGGGATGATATGCCCCTGTTGTGGGTGACTTGAAGCTACTATAGGAAATTTCATGACTTAAAGTTTTTTTTTTGTGTGTGTAAGCTAATCAATGTGGGAATCCTATAATGGGATTTTGTATGTGTTGAGGTTGTATGAAGTTGATCAATACGAGAAGATTTTTAATTGTATTTCCCTTTGAGAACAAAGCTTGGCCTAGCTATCCTTCAAGGGAGTGGTCTAAGAATTTGTTTTTGAGTTTAAATAGTTTTCCTTCAAGGGAGTACTCTATTGATAGTAGCAAAGAGAAGTTGCATAGCTATCCTTTAAGGGAATAGTCTACGTTGAGAATCATGACCTAAGAGTTTATAACTTGTCTACATATCCCTTTTTTTGTTTTTTTTGATTTTTTTCATGGGCAAGACTATATAGGCTTAGGAATTTTCTAATTTGAGGGTAAAACCATAACACTTATTAAGTTAACTAAGTGTGTAGGGGTAAGGGTTAAGAAGAAGGGAGATGAATGTAATAGGGGTTCTCAAGGGATGAGCTCAAATTAAATAAGAGGTGAAGCATTACTTAGTCAACAAAAGAATGGTCATAGGTGTAAGGTATTTAAAGGCTCAAGTTTTGGCTTTCCTTCAAGAGAGGACAATAGATAAGTTATTGAGCCATACTTGTGAGTTATGATGTAGGGTCTAAACCAATTAGGAGTAAACTTACCTCATTTGCTTTTCTCCATGTTCGTCACATGTTGATTTTATTTTAAGATGAGATCTCCAATATTGAAATCTCATTTTTTGAGGTTTTTATTGTAAGTTAATTTGATACGCTCTTGATAGATTTGGAGGTGGTTAAGGGATATGAGATGATGCTCATCAAGCAAATTGAGTTGAGCTAAACATTCTTAGCAAAATTCATCATTAGTATGTCTTTTATAGAAATGCAAATAGAAGAAATCTAAACCTCAAGAGGAAAAATAGCCTCCATCCCATACACCAAGGAAAATGGTGTAACATCCATAGGGGTTTGAATGCTCATGCAGTAAGCCCATAAATTAAAGTGAATGTGTGTGTGTCAATCCTTACACATATCATTGACTACCTTCATGAGAATTTTGGTCAATGTTTTGGTAGAATCTTCTACCTATCTATTTGCTTGTGGATAGTATAGTGATGAAAAACTTAATTTGATTCCAAATGTATCACAAAGACTCTGGATAGTCTTGTTTTTGAAATATTTATCAGTATCTATTATAATTTGATGTGGGACACCACAATGATAGATTATGTGATGGTTGATAAAGTCAATAATTTTGTCAGCCTTAGTAGAGATGAGAGGAATGGCCTCAACCTACTTGGTGAAGTATTTAGTGGTAGTAATGATAGAATGATGATGGAAGGATGAATGAGGGTTAATCTCCTTAATTAGATCCAAGCCCCATTGGGAGAAGGGCCATAAGTCTTTGGTGACTTGTAATGCATGACTTGGAATGTGAAGGAGGTTATCATGTTATTGACATTTGACGCAATGCTAAACGTAATCAACATAATCTTGATGGAGTGTTGGCCAATATAGCTGAGTTAAAGGATATGCTTGGCAACTACGTGACTATTGAAATGTCCACCACAAATCCCATCATAAACTTCCTTAATAGCAAAGGGAGTCTTAGTACTAGTGAGGCATCTAAGGAGGATACCATCAAAACCTCATTTGTAGAGAAGTCCCCCTAGCATAGTATAACGAGCGACATATTTTATGAAGGCACATCTACCATTATTGGAGATATCAGAAGGGGTAATAGAAAAGGAAAGATAATCCATGAGTTTCTTGTACCATAAGTCATGTGGGTTATGTTGGGTGAATATTTTGTCAATCAGCATACTAATAAACAAAATAGGTCTGATCAACCACAATAGGAAGATTGGTCAGCCATATGTGTAGGTTTACCACATCAAAAGGGGACTAGTCTCTCATTTCATCAAGGGGAGGTTCCCTATAAGTATAAGGTACTATATATATATGCTAATCTACTATAAATAAGGTGAAAATAACACTCAAGGGTAGGATAACACCATCCATCTCTCTTTTTTTAGAGATGATGTTCACAAATCAAAGGAGGAATCTTGATGAAATGACAGAAGGCACTCCTATTCTTTTAGAAGTGCTATTTGATAGACAAAAGGAACCTTTCTGGTGGTGACAAATAACTGTAATAGGGTGTAGCAACTCGGTAGGATGAAATGAGGCACAAAGTCTCCACTTCAACTACTAAAGAGTGAAATATGAAGAGCAATGAGGGCACAAAGTCATCCCAAGGTTCTTTACATAGAAACAAAAAATAAACACACACTGAAGACAATTATGATAGCACAAAGTCTAAAAGTAACTGGCTTCAGGACACCTTCTTTGTCACCTCCACTAGCTCTGCTTGTTAAATTGCATAAACAAGAATACATTTAGGAAATAAACATAAGAACAATCTCCTAGAATGATACAAGATATAATAGCACAAAGACTAAAAGTAACTTGATTTTTGATTCAAACAAAGAAATATGATGAACAATCTGAGCTCAAAGTCTCAGTAATGCCTTTCAATTTGGGCAGATTTTTGTTTTTTATAACAGAGAGATCTCCAAAAATAATAAGAGAGAGTCTAATATATGGCCCTCCAAGAAAGAATTGGGAGTAGTAACACATCATGTTGCATTCAATGCCTTGAATACATTTTAAATTTTGTCAAGAAGATATGCTGGAATCGAGCGTATTTTCCCATTTGCTTTTCTCAATGCAGAGAAACAGGTCACGCCATTAAATGTTTGTGTTCTCTAATGTCTACTTGGTGGTCTGCTTCTAGAAACATATCTTATGTGTGAATATTTTTGGTCTTTCTTCATCATTCCTCCTTTCTTGGCTATTGAAGCAGGTCCTTGGTTCAATCATTTCTCTACTCTTTGGTCACTTTTCGTTGATCTTAACAATTGACACGTGGCATGTTCTACTGCAAAATAGATCAAGACACTTGGCAGCATCTGTGGGACTCTGAGAGATGCTTATTGAAAGAAGTTTTGAAACTTGCAAGAAAATCAAGATGTGAATGTAGACACTTGTCACATTATATAGAGTTATAATATGACACAGTGCATATTCTAGATGTCTTTTGAGAATCCCGTGGAGGATGACACGTGGTGGCTTCCACTAAGCTCCTAGAGACACTATGGAAACATTCAAGACTCTTTTAGATTTCATGTAGACAATGACACATGGTGAATTTAACTTGAGTTTAGCCACTCACCCAGGACCCACCACAGTCCTTACTCAATAAAAGGAAGAAGCTACAGATGTTGACACGTGGTAACTTCCATTGAGTTTTGTAGATGACATGTGGCACGTTCCATTGCTTTGAAAGTTACTAGAAACTATCTCGGTAGATGACATGTGGTGGTTTCCACTATAACTTTATGAGGGACACATGGCAACTTTTAGGATTTTATTTCCTCAATGGGTTTTCTATGTCGGTGGACTTTTCCTTTGGACAAAAAGTCTGAAGGAATTCTTTCAGACAATTTATCCAAAGGAAATCTTCTAGGGTGAATTCCTTCAAAAAGTCTAAAGGATTCTTACCTTAACCATTTTTTCACATTATTTTTGGAAAGAGAACTATGCCATCCATAAGGACTTGTTCAAGCATGGAACTATCCTTCGAGTTTTTGCAATGGTCCATATACTCCTCACCTATCCTCCGTAAGGGCCATTTATCCTTTGGCTTTTCCTTAGTCAATTTTTAGTTGATCTTCAATAGGTGACACATGGTAGCATCCACTATGAAATAGGTGAGGACACATGGCAACATCCACTTAACTTATAGAGGTTTTGGATGCTTTTTTGAAAATCTTATAGAAGATGACACGTGGTGGCTTTTGCTAAGCTTTAGAAACACTGTAGATACACTTGGGACTCACTTGGATTCATGCGGATGTTGACACTTGGCATGCTCTATTTATCTTTAAAGGGACATGTGGAAACTTCCATATCTCTTAGAAACAAAGTATAATGGGGCTTGGTAGATGACACTTGGCAGCATCTGCTGGGCTCTGATGGGCTTTTACTTCGAGCTTTTCTTGCCTTAGTCACTTTTTGCTCACTGCCCTTCACAAGGGCACTTGTCTCTTCGACTTTGGGGCACTCCTTTGAACCTGTTGCTTGAACCGACTGATTAAACCAACTTTGGTTCAATGGTTCAATGGTGCATTCTTTCTTTTCTACTTATTCAATTGACCGCTTGAACCAAGGTTTTTGAACTAACCGCATTAAACCAACCGATTGAACCTTTAGCCGAAGCGTTTAACTCTTGAAGCTTGCTGACGTCATTGAACCTTTGAACCCATTAAACCTTTAAACCTTTTTAGAAGTAGGGTTCAATGTTTCAATGGTTCAATCCTTCTTTGAAGCTTGTCGATGAACATTTTTGGTTGAACCAAGGCATTGAACTAGCCTCGAAAGTGTCTAAGTGTTGAGGAACCTGTTCCTTTTCTAGAACTCACTTATTGAATCTATTGAACCTGTTGAACTTGTAACTAAAAAAGCTTGAATAATTCCCAATTTTGAAAGTTTAGAATAATTTTTTGAAATGGGAAGAGATAATTTTGTCTTGCAGGACCAAAATAGCTCATATGTTGTCCCAAAAAATGAGTGACATTTTTTGGGTACAACAGGTTAGATGTTACATTTTTGATAAAGAGGATGTTAGTTGATACATAATAGGGTAACATTAAGTGATACATGATGACATAAATTTTTTAGGAAGAGGATGAAGAGGGTATGTGTGAATCAAGTGAAGCCATTGTGTCAGCAAACTTATTTGTAGATAAAGGAATAGTTTGTAAGAGATAAGAGTCAAATGATCCTAATGTGTATCTACATGATGTTTATAACACTGTAGAGTTTCATTTTTGCATAGATAGGAACCATTAACCTAATTAACCACTAGCTGAGAATCACAAAAAATGGTTAGTGATTCGATATCCAAGAAGATAGCCATTTGAATCCCTAAGATCAAAGCCTCATATTTGGCCATATTATTAGTACATTCAAAATCTAGTTTAAATGACAAAGGCATAAGCTCACCGTCTAGAGGAATAAGAATGACCCCCACACCCCCACCATATTGACATTTATACCCATAAAATAACATCATCATTTGATAGGAGATGTCATCAGTGGAGAGTATTGTGATGGATTCATCAGGGAATTCAAGGTTTGAAGGTTGGTTGTCAGGTAAAGGGATAATAGCTAACTAGTCAGTGATCATTTGCCCCTTGATAGACTTTTGTTGAATAAAATCTAATTCAAATTTAGTAAGGAGAATGAGACACTGAGCTACACATTGGTTGTCATATGGCTTAGAATGCATGTATTTGATGGGATCAATATGGGTGACCACATAGGTTTTGTGATTTAGGAGATAATGGCGGAGCTTGGAGGCTGAAAAGACTAATGTGAGGCAAAGTTTTTTGGTATGGGTATATTGAGTCTCATAATCAATAAGTGTGTGGCTTATGTAGTAAACCATCTATTCTCAATGGTGATTGTCTTGATGTGCAATCATAACACCTAAGGAATGGTCTATTATAGAGATGTATAGGTAGAAAGGCTAATTTTGCTTAGGTGGAATAAGAATTGGTGGGGAAAGGAGACATTGTTTGAGTGTGTCAAAAGCTTCCTAGCAATCTATATTCTAATGGAAGGAGACATATTTTTTGAGGAGATGGTGAAAGGGTTGGAAATGATCTAAAAACTAGGAGATGAAGTGGTATATTGACTAAAGTTTGCCTTGTAAGATGTAGAGTTATTTGATATTAGTAGGTAGAGGCATCTCTAGTATTTCTCTAACCTTAAAAGGGTTAAATTAAATACTACAAAGAGAAATGATAAATCCTAAGAGCTTATTGGAAAGAAAAACAAAGACACATTTCTTTGGGTTTAGTTGAACATTATACTGGAGGAGACAAGAACATATGATTTTGAGAATCATCAAGTGATCTTGGCAAAGTTTAGACTTTCCAAGTAAGTCATCCATGTAATCTTCTATAATTTTATTTAGGAGATCATGGAAGATGTTAGTCATAGCATGTTGGTAGGTGGTAGCAACATTCTTCAGGCCAAAAGGCATGACCCAATAACAGAAAGTCCCCCATGGGGTAATGAATATTGTCTTATATTGATCCTCAAAAACAACTAGTATTTGATTATATCTAAAGAACCTGTCCATAAGTGATAGAATCTCATGGCCAATTTTTAGATCAAAAAGTTGGTCGATACTTGGTAATGGGAAGTCATCTTTTGGATAAATGAGGTTTATGTCATGGTAGTTAGTGTAAATGCAAAATCCTCTGGTCGCTTTTATGATAGGAACAATATCAAAAATCTATTGTGGGTAGTCAATGGGTTGGATAAAGTTAATAGAAAGGAGGTATTAGAGCTCTTCTTTGATAAGGAGAGAAATAAGAGGATCCATCTTGTAAAGCTTCTACTTAATAGGTTTAACATCTCGATTGGTGATAATGTTATGGATGATGATAGAGGGGTCAATACTAGGCATGTCATTATAAAAACAAGTGAAGGATTTGCTATGATTATTAAGAAATGTGGCATAATAAACTTACTCAGAGGAACCTAGAGATTGGCCAATATTGAGGATGTGGGGGTTATTGTGAGAGGGAAAATTGATGTGAATGGTTGATTTATTTAACATAGCTTTTGTTTTAGATAGGAGTGATCATTAGATATAGGAATCATCTACACCCATGTATGTGAGAATATCATCATAATCTTGACATTGGATATTATTAATAGTGAAAGAGTCTTCATCAATTATTTTAGGATGAATGAGAGGAAGAGACCTTGTTTCCTTACCTTGGTGATAGGTGAGAGGCCCCAAATGGATGGCATTTGTTGAAAAAATTTAGGAGGTATAAATACCTCTGATTCGATAGGTGATGGTGGAGAATAAGGTGGAGAAGGAGAGACTAGCTCTTTAATAATTAGTACATGGGAAGTTTTGGTGAGTTTAGTTGGTTCATCATAACCCACTCCATGCCTCTTTTTGGAAATTTCAATGGTTTTTCTAGTGGGATATTTAATAGGCATATATACACCCTGATCATAACAACCCAAACCAAATCCTTTCTAGGCACACCTATAAAGATAGGTGTGAGTGAATCTAGGCTTGCTCAGGAAAGAGCAGTCATAGGTAAATGGTTGTCGTGAAGAGGATGGATTCCCAACAATGGGAGCTTGATCAATTCCTCCATATGTGAAATTAATTTGAAGGTTAGGGGGCCCATAAGGAATGACCATCCCAATGTAGGGATCATAATTTGGGTGAATATGAAGATTTACATACTCTTATGGATTATAGAACATGTTAAGTGTCAACAAATGATATTTTATTGTTCCACCTAAATTCAAACCCTATGCCATGTGGTTAATAGGAGTATCAACAAAGAGAGTGTCGACATCAAAGTGTTGTCAAATGAATACTATGAGGGCTTTACAACTCTCAGTATTGTGTCTAGGTGAATGATGATATAGACACACTTATGTATCATTAAACTAAGATGGCTTCATTCTAAGAGGACTATAAGGCTTAATGGGAGGAAGAGTTATTATAGAAGATTGCAACAACTAATGTAGGAAAAATCTCTAAGAACCTGTGAGTGGGCTCAAACCTGTCATGGTAATAAGAGTGGACACATTATTTTATTTAAGAGTCATAGGGGTGATTTTGCATGGTGACTTATTTGGTGGTGGTGGAGTTACGTGTTTTGCTAAAACTTTCTTGGTGTTAGGTATCATGGTGTCAGATGTGTTGGGTGAATATTTTGTCACCAGCGTACTGATGAGAAAAATAGGTCTGATCATCCACAAAAAGGGAGATTGGTCAGCCAAAGTTTTAGGTTTACCACATCTAAAGGGGAAAAATCTCTCCTTTCATCAAGGGGAGGTTCCTTATAGGTATAAAGTGGCTTCAAATACTATAGATATAAGCATAAAATAACACTTAGGGGTAGGATAACACCATCCATCTCTCTTTTTTTAGAGATGATGCTCATAGACAAAGTACAAATCTTGGTGAAGACACTGAAGGCACTTATCTTCTTTCAAGGTGGTCTTATAAGAAATAGCAAGAGTTATTTTAGTTAGGAAACAAGTAACTGGTGACAGGGGCGTAGTAACCAACACACTGATATGTAGCACAAAGTCTCCACCTCAATTGCCCAAGAGTGAAATGTGAAGGACAATGAGGGCAAAAAGTCATCCCAAGGTCCTTTACATAGGAACACAAAAAAACACACTAAAGACCGTTGTGGTAGCACAAAGTCTCTCCACAGTCAGCTTCAGGACACCTTCTTAATTACTTCCACTAGCTCTACTTATTAAATTAAATGGACAAGAATGATTTTAGGAAATAGACATATGAACAATTTCCTAAATAACACAAGCTATTCTAGCATAAAGTCTAAAAGGTCACTTGTTTTCTCATTCAAATAAAGAAATATGATTAACAATCTGAGCTCAAAGTCTCAGTAATTGCCTTTCAATTTAGGCTAAGTTTTGCTTCTATAATAGAGAGATCTCCCTAAAACAATAAAAGAGATTACAATATATAGTAGCCAAGAAAGACTTGGCACTTTGTTTCATGGAATGGCCCATGTTATGCATTCAATGCCTTGAATGCATTTTTAGTTTTGTCAAGGGGGCCATGCTAGAATAGGGAAACTATCCTAACTATAGCGTGTTAATTCATCTCAAATGTCTTCTCCCAGGTTTAGATCATCTGGTGTCTGTGTAGCTATCCATTTTGTCTTTACTCCAAGGGAGATAAATAGGCCGTGTCTTCAATGTTTTCTAGTCAAAATATCTACTTTGTGGACTGTTCCACCCACTAGAATAACTACTGTGTATATATTTTGGCCTCTCCCTCTTTCTACTATGATTTGAGCCCTCGAGATATCTTTTCTCCTTTCTAATTCCTTTGGTTCATCCTCTTGATGATTCTTCCTTTCGGCCTGAATGTAATTGAATGCCTTTAGGTCTGTGTTTAAGCCTGCAAATATCAACATGTACTTTATTGCCATAAATTTGATGTCTTCAGGTCTATCATCATTTAAAAGCTAACAGCTAGTTGGTTGTCCTAAATTTGATGACTACGGGCCCATCATCATCCTTAGTAATTCCTTCATGTCTTTGTATTGGGAGTGCTCTGCCTTTGACATCTATCACAGTCCACTACTTTGAAACCTCACAAATCTTATAGAAAATAGGACCCACAACACTTCTTGCCTGAGCAGCTTCAAAAGGGAAATGGGGATAGGTGGCACTTTCCACTGATACTACATGGTGCCTTCTATTGTGAAATAGGCAAGGACACTTGGTGGCATTCACCCAACTTATAGAATCATTATGTACCTTTTGAGAGTCCTATGGAAGATGACACTTGGTAGCTTCCACTAAGCTTTAGAATCACTATAAAAACATTCAAGACTCATTTGGATTCACACAGATGATGACACTTGGCACGCTTCGCTTACTTTATTAACTCACCTGGGGCCCACCACAGTCCTTACTCAATAATAAAACAAAAGGAAGAAATGGCAGACATTGACACTTGGTGCTTTCTACCAAGTTTTACAAGGGACACGTGGTGACTTCTACTGCATTTAGAAAAACACATTAAAACCTTCCACAGTTGCCACTTGGTGCCCTATGCAGAACTCTAAGAGAAGCTTATTTCTACATCTTTATCAAGCTTTTGGAATACCAAAAAGGGAAGGTGTCCCTTCAGGCTTTTCAAATGGTCCTTTTTTGAGTGTCAAGTGCCCCCTACAAGGGTACCTACCCTTCAGGGTCTTTCAGGTGGCCTTCGGGCTTTATTCCCTTCGACGGGCTTTTGTTTCTTCGGTGGGCTTTTTCCTTGATCTCCTTCAAACAAAAAGTTTGAAATAATTCCTTCAGATAATTTGTTTGAAGGAAAAGCTCGAAAAGCCTTATCTTTTTTTTTCAATGAAAATATTCTTGAAGAAATTCCAATGGTTCCTTCACTTAGTCATTTCCTCAGGAAAAAGTATGAAGGATTCTTTGCTTCTAGCCTTAGTCATTTTTTAGAAGGAATTCCAACTTTTTCTCACTGCCCTCCGCAAGGGCACTTGGCCTTGGTTCACTACTCTCCATAAGGGCACTTGTTCCTTTGGCTTTGGGGCAGCCCCTTGAACCTGCCAATTGAATCATCTTTAGTTCAATGGTTCAATCGGTTTAGTCTCTTTATTTGGCTAAGTCTTTTTGATCTCTTGAACCAAATGCATTGAACCATTCAGTCATTGAAACTATTAAACTGTTAAACCAAAATGGTTCAAGGTTTAATGGTTTAATGGTTTAATGGTTCAAGCCTTTATTTTCCACTAAGTGTTTGAAGCTGTGAAACTGTGAAGCGGTTGAGCTTGATGAACTTTGACAAAGTGCTTGACTCTTTGAAGCTTGCCGATGAACCCTTTTGGGTGGAACCAAGGCATTGAACCAACCCTAAAAATGCCTAAGTGCTAGAAACTTGCTCCTTTGAGAGAATTTACCTACTAAAGCAATTGAACCTTCTAATTTCAAGCATGTTGAGTCTGTAGAAACATATATGTAGAGTCCATAGATTCAAGCCTGTAGAGTCCTTAGAAACTAAGTCCATAGTTTTCTCTAACCTTGAAAGAGTCCATAGAAACCTATCTATAGATTTTGTAGTTATGAGTTTGTAGAACTGGGGGAGTCCATAGAAATGAGTCCATGGATTTCCTTCTTGTAGAGTCCATAGTTCCACCTATAGAGTCCATAGATTTAAGCCTATAGAGTTCATAGAATTCTATCTATGGAGTCCATAGAAATGGACCTGCAGAGTCCCTTAGCTAAAAAAGTTTTGGAAAATAGAGAATTTGAAGGCTCATAACAATTTTTTAGAAGGGAAGAGAGAATTTTTGGCTTGTAAGACCAAAGATAGTTCATGTGTTGTCCCAAAAAATATTGACAAATTTTAGGAACAACAGCTGGCTCTAGTTGGAGAACTTATTTTAGTTGAAATTTTGGAACAACTGAAGGGAGTAGAGACTAGAATCTCCAGTGCCTTTAAGTATGCCATTGGGCTATGGATTCATGCTAACCAACATGAAAGCAAGGTGCCAAAAAGGAAAATGAAAAGGAAAATAAAAAAATAGAACTAAAGACTATACAAATATACATATGTACATATGATCTTATCTAATGCTTCAAGAATTGAAGCACTTCAGATGCTGCCCACTGTGAGACAATGTAAATGGCATTCCATCCTGATAAAATAGTAGGAAACCATTTTCTCCCTAGAATCGGTGACGAGCAAATGGAACTCTCCACTAGGAATCACATTTTTTGTGCACTCCTTTTGGTTCTCTCTTCTTGCCCCATGACAAGGCGTGGTCTCTAATCTAAAAACCATAAATCTTTGCTCCCTTGGTGAAGAGTTCCTTTTCCTAACTTTGGCATGCAGTAGTATGGTCCACTACCATGGCTTGTTTCTCTTCTAGTTTAGTCCAGCACATGATTGGATTGTCATCATAAAACACCTACCAATGATTGGCATTATTAGGCACACTCAATTGAAAGACCATTTTGATAGTGGACCTATTATCTTTGAAATTAGGGTGAGAAACCATGAAGGTTGCAAGGACAACCAATGAATTTGCATGATTATGAGCCCCTCTGGGCACTGCAAAAATATTGAAAGCTTGAAAACTTTCAATTTGATCCTATACCAAATTGTGATAATGGCACAATATTTTGTTCTTGGTTTGACACAAGTTCCTCACTTGATAAACCATTAGCTCAGTATCTCATTTAGCATGAATGAGTTTAACACCTCTATTTTGAGCTACCTTCAACTTGAGTAACAGAGATTCATACTTAGCAGTGTTGTTGGTGTTGCTAAATTGCAACTTGTATGAAGGAAAAATATCTCCTTGTAGAGATATTAGAACAATCCTAGCTCTTGAACTAGTAGAGGAATAGATTCCATCAAATTCTAGTATCCATACCTCATTTGAGATTGATTTTTTCTTATGCTTCTCCTTGTGTGGAGGGGAGAGTTCCCCTATGCTTGCACTATGCTCTATCATGTCTACTGCTGTTCCTTCTGAATCAATTTTTAGATTGTCATTCAAGAGTTTCATCAGCTAAAATGTGAGCATCCTCAGTGGTCAAGAAATAATTACCCATGCTTGAAGACTCAAATAGAATTTGAGCTTCAGGGGCTGATGTCCTAGTGACAACATATTTTGCTTCCTTCTCAGGGAGCAATCTCTGCATAACTCCTTTGACTGGGATCCTTGCCTCAGACAGGTCCATGCGCAATTCTCTTCCAACATCCTTACAAAAATTTAATCCAAGAAGGATGTTGTATGAGGCTGGGACATCAGCCACCAAGACTGTCATCTTGATTCTCTTTTTTGGAAAGGAGGCAAATACAAATTGGGCATCCTTGATTTGTCCCAATAGTGGCACTTATTTATTCTCCATGGAGAAACATCTCCCAAATGTCTTGGTTAGTGTGAGACCAAGAGATTCTACCACTTTGGCAGGCATGACATTGTCTGAAGCTCTGGAATCAATGATGCAATTACTCAGCTTGTGACCATTTATCAATAGGGAAACATATAAAGGCTCTATTTTCCTAGGGGCAATAGGGGGAGTAATGATAAGGTTATTTGGGATGGACATGTTCCTTGAGGGAACATGAGTTAGATTCTTAACATCTTGTCCTACAGGGACAACTTTATTCTTCACACACTCAACCAACCTATCCAACTGCTCAGGGTTGGCTTGTAGGAATTCAAATTTAGACATTTGAATTTTGGTTTTCTTGACATGGTCAATTATGTCAAATGTCTAAAATGAATTAGTAATAGGGGAAGGTAGTTCATCCTTTTAGTTTTTAGGAGGGGGAGGACTGGTCTATGGATTTAAAGTTGGAGGTAAAGGCATATTTGAGGTACTCACCTTTTTAACATTCACTGGGTCCTTTGGCTAGAAGGGCAGAGTGGTTCCCCACTTAGCAATTAGGATTGTAGGCTGAGGTCACTCCTTTGTCTTCTATTTATCAGCTTGCTGGGCTAACTAATTTTTGGACCAGATAAACATAGCATATGATCCCTCAACTGCTTCACCTTCACTATTGGGTTCATCCTGTTAATTCAGGAAACTAATGTTGGAGCCACCAACTGATTCTTCTTGGTCCTCTATGAATAGATTAACATCATTTTCTTGATCAAACTTAGGTTGGAAAGAAGAATCATGTTCTATTTCCATATATGCAACTACTGAGTTATTTGGAGGTGCTTTAAGGGCAAGGTTCCTCTGTGGAGGAGGAAGATGATTTTTTTGCCCTTGATTCCTGGTAGCATTGCCTTGGTATGACTAATTATGAAATATCCTCCTTGGCATATCTCTATATGTAGGAGCAGATGACATCCCCTGCACCATTTTCTTTCTCAGAGCTAGCAATTCATTTTCTAGCTTCTGCACCATTGGATTAGTGGTGGCTATAGGTAGATATTCTAAAGATGAAGAGGATTTACCTCTGTTTAGATCTCTCCTTATCTTTCTTACCAAGATAAGGTCATCTTCCACCTCAATAGCCAAGTCCTAAGTAGCAACAAGGTCTATGTGTCCAGCACGTCTCAACAAAAAGTTCACTTCAGGTAGCTATGAGTTGATGAAGAAACATTTGAGGTTTTTAGGTGTTGGCTGAGTAATGATAGGAATCCGATTCCTTAACTTGTCAAACTTGTCAATGAAATCCCTCATAGGTTCAAGAGGTTCTTTCTTCATCTGCATGAGCTGGGCCAGTAGGGCATGTGTATCTTTTGTAGGCTTGAACCTTGCTTCAAATTTGGCTTTGAGCATGTTCTAATCAATCACAATTTGGGCCTACAAATGATAGAACTAGTCTACAGTAGCACCTTGCAATGTTTCCATAAATAGCCTGATTGCTACATCCTCATACTCTACACCTATCACACTGCATGCTATGCTGAAAGCTATGCTGTGTTCATCAGGATGAACTCTCCCATCACCAAAGAATTTAGAGATATTCTTCCTTGAACTGCATGGTAGCTCATGTAGAGGTGGGATTAAATTGAGTGGGCCAAAAGAGTTACCCCAGGGGCCTTGAACTACCATTATATAGCTATGGAAAGGGGGGATAACAAATCTTGGTGGGGTATGTACGGGCAAAGCTCTACTAGCAAAAGAAAAAGAAGCTTTGCCTTGTATTGGTGACCTGGTGTTGGTAGGAGGAAGACTCCTAGTTCATTGAAGGTGAGGTTATGGAGGAAACAAATCAAAATTGCTCTGATGTACCAACTCAAAAATAGGGTCAACAAAACCTTGAGCTTTTTGGTTTCTTGTATAGCGTGGAGCTACCAAATTGTAAAATAAAAATGGAAAAGAATTGGCCTTGCTTTAGCTCGAAGCTTAAGGCTTCAAACTGCTCATTCTTCCCCAGTTGCTCTAGTTTATAGACTAGATTATATAATAGAAATGGATAAGGATAAGAATTGCTTGTTTGAATCCCTAGTAGAGTCACCAAAAATTGTTGGGTGAATATTTTGTCACCAACGTACTGATGAGAAAAATAGGTCTGATCATCCACATCAAGGGAGATTGGTTGGCCAAAGTTGTAGGTTTACCACATCCAAAGGGGATAAATCTCTCATCTCATCAAGGGGAGGTTCCCTATAGGTATAAAGGGGCTTCAAATACTATAGATATAAGCATAAAATAACACTCAGGGGTATGATAACACCATCAATATCTCTTTTTTCAAAGATGATGCTCACAGACAAAGGAAAAATATTGGTGAAGACACTAAAGGCACTTCTCTTCTTTCATAAGTGGTCTTATAGGAAATGGAAAGAGTTTTTTTAGGTAGGAAACAAGTAACTGGTAATAGGGGCATAGTAACCAGTAGACTGAGATGTAGCACAAAGTCTCCACCTCGACTGCCCAAGAGTGAAATACAAAGGAAAATGAGGGCAAAAAGTCATCCCAAGGTCCTTTACATAGGAACAAAAAAAGAAACACACTAAAGACCATTGTGGCAACACAAAGTCTCTCCACAGTTAGCTTCAGGACACCTTCCTGATTACTTCTACTAGTTCTGCTTGTTAAATTAAATGGACAAGAATGCTTCTAGGAAATAGACATAAGAATAATTTCCTAAATAATACAAGCTATTCCAGCACAAATTTTGAAAGGTCACTTGTTTTCTCATTCAAATAAAGAAATATAATTAACAATCTGAGCTCAAAGTCTCAGTAATCACCTTTCAATTTCGGCAAGAGTTTTGCCTTTATAATAGAGAGACCTCCCTAAAATAATAAAAGAGATTACAATATATAGAAACCAAGAAAGACTTGGCACTTTGTTTCATGAAATGGCCCATGCTGTGCATTTAATGCCTTAAATGCATTTTTAGTTTTATCAAGAGGGCCATGCTGAAATAGGGTGGCTGTCTTAACTATGGCATGTTGATTCATCTCAAATTTCTTCTCCTGGGTCTAGATCATTTTGTGTCTGCAAAGCTATCCATTTTGTCTTTACTCTAAGGGAGATAAATAGGCCATGTCTTCAATGTTTTCCAATCAAAATATCTACTTCATGAACTGTTCCACCTACTGGAATAACTACTGTGTAGATATTTCAACCTCTCCCTCTTTATACTATGATTTGAGCCCTTGAGCTATCTTTTCTCTTTTTTGATTCCTTTGGTTCCTCCTCTCAATAGTTCTTCCTTTTGGCCTAAAGGTATTTGAATGCCTTTGGGTCTGCATTTAAGCTTTCAAAGATCAACATGCACTTTATTGCCACAAATTTGACATCTTCAGGTCTGTCATCATTTGCAAGCTAACGGCTAGTTGGTTGTCCTAAATTTGACCATTGCAGGCCCATCATCCTCATTAGCAATTCCTTCATGTCATTGTATTGGGAGTGCTCCACCTTTGACATCTATCATAGTCCGCTACTTCAAAACTTCACCAATCTTATAGAAAATGGGACCCACAACACTTCTTACCTGAGCAGCTTTAAAAGGGGAATAGGGATAGGTGGCACTTTCCACTGATACTACGTGGCACTTTCCACTGTGAAATAGGTGAGGACACTTGGTAGCATTCTCTCAACTTATAGAAGCTTTAGGTACCTTTTGAGGGTCCTGCAGAAGATGACACTTGGTGGCTTCTGCTGAGATTTAGTATCACTATAGAAACATTCAGGACTCATTTGGATTCACACAAACGATGACACTTGGTGCACTTCACTTACTTTAGCAACTCACCCAAGGCCCACCACAGTCCTTACTCAATAATGAAACAAAAAGAAGAAATGGCAGATGTTGACACTTTGCATTTTCCATTGAGTTTTACAAGGGACACATGGCAATTTCTATTGCATTTAGAAAAACACATTAAAACCTTCCACAGTTGCCACTTGGCACCCTCCATGGAAATATGAGAAAATATTATTTCATCTTTATCAAGCCTTTAGAACACCCTAAAGGGAAGGTGTCCCTTCGAGCTTTTCAAACGGTCCTTTTTTGAGTGTCAAGTGCCCCCTTGTAAGGGTACCTACCCTTCAGGATCTTTCAGGTGGCCTTTGGGATTTACTCCCTTTAGCGGGCTTTTATTTCTTCAGTGGGATTTTTCCTTGATCTCCTTCAAACAAAAAGTCTGAAGGAAAAGCCCAAAAAGCCTTATCTCTTTTTTCTGATGAAAATCTTCCTGAAGGAATTCCAACAGTTCCTTCACTTAGTCATTTCCTCAAGAAAAAGTTTGAAGGATTCTTCTCTTCCAACCTTAGTCATTTTTCTAAAGGAATTCCAACTTTGTCCACTTTTGCTCACTTCCCTCCGCAAGGGTACTTGGCCTTGGTTCACTACTCTCCGCAAGGGCACTTGTTCCTTTGGCTTTGGGGTAGCCCCTTGAGCTTGTTGATTGAATCATCTTTGGTTCAACAATTCAATGGTTCAATTGGTTCATTTTCTTTATTAGTCTTTTTGATCTCTTGAACCAAACGTGTTGAACCATTCGGTCATTGAACCTGTTGAACCAAAATAGTTCAAGTTTCAACAGTTCAATGGTTTAATGGTTCAAGCCTTTATTTTCTACTAAGTATTTGAAGCTGTGGAACTATGAAGTGGTTGAACTTGATGAACTTTGACAAAGTGCTTGACTCTTTGAAGCTTGCCGATGAACCCTTTTTGGTGGAACTAAGGCATTGGACCAACCTTGAAAATGCCTAACTGCTAGAAACTTACTTCTTTGAGAGATTTTACCTGTTAAAGCCATTGAACCTATTGAAATTGCTAATTTCAAGCGTGTTGAGTCTATAGAAACATATCTGAAGAGTCCATAGATTCAAGCCTGTAGAGTTTGTAAAAATGAAGTCCATTATTTTCTCTAACCTTGAAAGAGTCCATAGAAACCTATCTACAGAATCTATAGTTACGAGTTCATAGAACTGGGGGAGTCCGTAGAAATGAGTCCATGGATTTCCTTCCTACAAAGTCTATAGTTCCACCTATAGAGTCCATAGATTTAATCCTATAGAGTCCATATAATTCTATCTATGGAGTCCATAGAAATGGACCTGCAGAGTCCCTTAGATGAAAAAGTTTTGGAAAATAGAGAATTTGAAGGCTCATAACAATTTTTTAGAAGGGAAGAGAGAATTTTTGGCTTGTAGGACCAAAGATAGTTCATGTGTTATCCCAAAAAGGAGTGACAGATTTTGGGAACAACAAGATGTGAAAATCCTACCATGTGGCAAAGGTAGTAGTGGAGGTAACTTAACCTTTTGTTTTACTTAGATTAGTGATACTCTAATTAAAGTAGAGGGGCGTGGTCCCAAAATTGATGGTAAAGTTGATGGTTGAAGAGGGAAGGATTAGAGAGATCTAAGAAGCTTAACATTTTTTTGTAGTTTAGGCTGAAAAACTCTAACTTTTGGTTGGAGAGTTAGATCTAATTTCACACGTGGATGAATTAGATTAGAGATGAGGCATACACCTAAAGACCTGATCTAATTTAATGTGGTAGATGCCTATGAGGGTGAGGGTTATGACATAGATGGATGAGATTTTGGTAATTTTGGTGAAGAACTTCTAGCTTTGTCAAAGACCTTTGGGTAAAGGGTAGTGAGAGGGTTGGCGGTAAAGGTCAACACTCATTGTGTTGGATAAGGAGTTTTAAGTCAGTCCCAAAATGCCACGTGATCTATCTTTGTGGACTCAAGAAATTCTAGACTTTTCAATAACTATGAGAAGGGTTTAGTTGAAGTTGACATAGGCCTTATGGTTACTTATTTAGAAGGTTGAGGTGATTAAAAAAGAGGGAAATTATTGGTCTCTGTTACTTCGGGCCAAAGATGAGAAAGAGCCACAATAGGGTCTTCTTCGATAGAGACAAGAGAAGAGGCATGGTCTTCCATGGGTGGAGGAGAGGTAGGAGAAGAGGGTTCCTTAAGGGGGTAAAGAATACGTATAATTGCTCCCTCAACTTGTGGGTGAGGAATAGGTAAAGTATGATCCTTCATAGGTAAAAGAAGTGATAAGTGGTATAATTGGAGTAGGCACAATAAGTCTCTCATTTAATGGTAGATAACACCAACTCTTCTAGGTGCAAAGGTCGAGTGGATGGGGTATTACTCTCTATTAGTGAAGGAGAGGTAGGTAAAGAAGGTTCTTTAAGAGGGTATAACATAAGAATGATGTTCCCCTCAACATGTGGTTGTGGAATGGGTAAGGTGTGATCTTTAAGTGCTAAGAGGATAGGTAGCATTGGTGCAAAAAGAATTGGCAATACTAACTCTTCTAGTGGAAAAAGAAGTGGTAAAGGAGGATCTTCTTGACATGGGAGTGGAATAGGTGAAATAGGATCTTCTACCTGAGGAGGGAGAATGGGAAAAACAAATGCCACTAAATGTGGGGGAGGAGTTGATAAAATGGGTGCCTCTTGTTGAGGGAGAGGTTAAACTAGAGGTAAAGGAAAGACCATATTAACCATATGGAAATTATGATCACATGAGTTAGTCATGGTCTAAATAATATTTTGATTAGGTGAATGGTTAGGAAAAGGCTATTTGAATACATCCATATTTTGATTAGCAGGCACATTAGGATTATCCAAGATTATATCACCCGTATCCAGCATGTATTGAAAAATGTTCTTGAATGTCTTATAGTTATTAGAATTATGGCCTTTAACTCGATGGTAACCATAAAACTCATCCTCCTTATACCAATTTGGAATAGGATGAGAGGGGTTAAACTGTCTAGGAGATTTTATTTAAGGAAGGGTTATAACACCTTGTTGTAATAGTTTTTCCAAAATAGATGTATATGACTCCTCAATGGGAATGTATTATCTTTGTTCATACCATTGTTGGAATTTCTTGGTCAAATTTTGGGAAGTTGAGGAATTAGCTTGGTTTGTCTATGGAAGAAGCGAATTTAACAACCACCGTGTTGGTGGAGCTTTTAGATTTTTGGTTAAAAGGAGAAGTTTTAGAAGAAGAGGAGTCATTCAATTTGGAATTGGTGTTCTTACTTCACAACTTGACTCTACCTTCATCTATAGCCCAAATCTTGAGTTTCCATGCCATTGTAAAGGCCTCATCAAATGTGCAAAAAGTTTGTACTCAGAGTGTGGATGAAATGTGCTTAACACATGCCCTTAAGAAGATCTCAATAAGCTCAAGTTGGGGTAAGAAGAAGGAGAGTTAATTGATCAAACCTCTCCAATGAGTGACAAAATCTATGATAGACTCATCATCAAATTGTCTAATAGAATAAAGGTCTATAATATAAAACTTTTTAAAAATGTTAATAGAGAAATGGTCTAGGAATATTTGTACGAGTTGGGTAAATGAGAAAAGGGAGTGCTGAGTTATAGAGCTATACAAATCCAGGGTAGCACCCAAAAGAGACATAGGGAAATTGTGAATTAGTAACTCATCATCATTCCCTATTAAATAACAAGCATGTCTAAATTCTCATAAATTCTATTGTGGGTCCTCTTTACTCTAGAAATAAGTAAATTTATGGAGTTCCCATTGGCTTGGATAAGGGAGAAAAAATGTAGAAGGATGGATGGGTTCATTGCATATCTGATCATAAGATAACACATTCTTTGAACCAGAAATGGATGTCTCTAGATTAGACATCTTGTTCATTAGCATCTTAATGAGGTCTTAGGTGGGATTAGTTTGGGAGATACCCCCTAAGTTATAGGGAACCTGATAGGAAGTAGAGGGAGCATATGACATAGCTTGCTAAGGTTGTATTGGGGAAACATAAGGATAATGAGTCATAGGCTAGGGGGTGGAAAGAAAAGGGGCTTGTCCCATTGGGTTAGAGACTATGCTTTGGTTGAATGTTGTTGTTATAGGTTAGGTTATTGGCATGGTTAGACTAGATGAAGGGTGAGTCATAAATCGGGCAACTATAGGTGTGAGAGTAGATGGAATAAGTACCATAAAATTTTGAAATGGGGTGAGACTTGACTGAACTACTTGTGGTTGTGAAAGTAGAGAAGTCACACTAGGGTTTAGGTGGGATTGGGCAGTTGGCAATGCTAAACTTTGGACATTATTTATGGTTGGGTTACTTATTGAGGTAGTGGTTTGAGTAGCCATGGGGAAAATAATGGAGATAGCTAAAACTGAAGTTGTCTCCATTAGAGAGGTTGACATACCATAGATTGGGTCACCTTAATAATTTTGGGTTCAACTCATGGCAAGGTAATGCTAAAGGGCTGCCATATTGTGATCAAGAAATTTAGCAAAATCTTGATCTCCTTTAGGCACAATGGGAATTTGGTTGGGGATGGGAGTATGCTTTATACCTAAAATATGATCCATAATAGAATCAATAGCAAGAGGGGAGGGTGGAAGTGGTTTCCATATTGCGTAACCGATAAGAATTGTGGCTTGAGCTCACATCAATATCATGCAAGAAGAAGTATAAATAGTCTTAATAATTTGTATTAGTGATAGAATAAGGAAAAACTAGGTTTGGGTGTAGGTAAGTGGGTTGTTTAAACTTGTTTTGAGAAAATTAAAATTACACAATCACTGATGTTGGTCACTTGACCGATACCAATAGTAAATTTTTTCCAATGTCAGTGGGATTAACTGATGTCGATAGCTAAAGTCTGTCGATGTCAGTGTAGTTAACCAATGTTGGTCACTGTGATATCATGAGAGATGGAAAATCCAATGTTTTAGAAACTTAGAGGTAGAATCTAGGTAAAATAGAGGATGTAAGAGGTCTATGTAAGAAGAAAGAACACTCATAAAACTTGATTTAATAGGTTATAAAAATTGAGTATTACAAATAGTGTTGATTTTGTGAATCAATGGAAAAATGTCCTTACCAACTCCAAAATATAAAAGGTAATAAAAAAGTAGAAAAATAATATACATCCACTAATTATTAATTCCTAGAGATTAATTTTAGTCTCATGTTGGCTTATGCCTTAATTAGGTAGTGAGAAGAGAATTTGGTTAGCGAAGGTAATAAAAAGCAATCTAGAGTTAGTTTCAGGTTAGTTTGAGTGCTTATGAGGAAATCTATGTTAGACCAAGTACATGGCTTGTTATAGGAGCTTACTACTTGCACTTCATAGACCTAAAGCCAAGCTAGGACACTTATCTAAAATATACCTTCTACCTAGAGTTTATACTCCACCAGAGAACAGAGTGGGTTCTCCAATTGGTGGTGAAATCTAAGTAGGATAGCCAGGTAGGGTAAGGTGATCCACCAGGTGATGAAATCTCAATGGGCCTTGTCTCAGGTGAGTTTATATGTTTTTTTATGAGTGTGATATAGTTGTGTAACATAGGTGCACTAAAATTCATTCATAATGCTTGTAATTAACTAGGTGAGCTAATATGCAACAAGCAAATAATGAAGTGTAATAAGTTTTAAACCCAAATCTAAAATGTTTAGATTCGAGTGAAAACAATGATGAAATAGGATTAGATAATGAAATTCACTATCCTAATGTGAATGTAAGAAATAAATAAAGAAAACATTCTTTTAACTTGTAAGAAAAATGATAAATTGATTTTAGAGGTAAAGAGAAAAGAAGAGTGGCAAGGAAGAAGAAATTTGAGTTTATTGCCTTTAAACAAAAATAAAATGTTGAATTTTAAGCTTTGAGGGAGAAAATAAGGAGAAAGTACAAGAAATGAAAATTTCACTATAATGCACCTATATGAATGCTTAAAATAAGCAATGAACCCAAGGAAAACTCTAGGGTCCCACCAAGGGTGCCAGAAATGTTTTGCTAAAATTTGTCTATAAGAAGGATAGGGATAAGTGATTAGAATGAACTTAGATTGGTTTGCACACTACATCTAGATGTTTTGAGCACTCCTCTTTTGCTAAGGAGGACTACCTAAAAGTAAGAATTCACTACCATAAAATGTCTATTAGTAGATATATGAGTGGGCTGCCAAGCTACACGCTTGTTCCAAAAAGTGTCAAACTTTCTTAGAGATGAAAATCCACTTTTGAGAGACAAAAGAGTAATAAATAACCAAGATAGAGGAAAAATGAGAGTAAAAGAGAGATAATGTTACTATTATTCACAACCTAAGTTCAAAAAAAATTAATATAGTGTAAGTGGTATATTTAGTTTGTATTTGGGAAGTTGTTTGGGAAGGTCTTACAAGGGTTACTAGAAATCCACAGTTGCTGATGTTGGTTATGCTGTCAAGGTCAGTTAGCAAGTGTGATCGATATCGGTTATGCTACCGAGGTCGGTGAGGAAATGTGACCAATATTAGTTGAATGACCAATGTTGGTAGGGGCAATAATTACCTAGGAGCTTGTAGAAGGCTTTTATGGGTTTGGGAATGGTTTTTGTCAGGTCTGGAAGGTTGAGAGAGTAGTGAGAGAGAGTATTGTTTGGATAGATCTAGTCAAAGATTTGGTGTTTTGGAATAAGGGGAAACAAATGGGGAAGATTTAAAACTCCTTCACAAGGGTTCGATCAAGAATGTGTAAAATAATAAACAGTAGATATAAAGTGATTGAAAAGTAACTGCTTAAAGACCTATAGAATAAGTGATGTACTTAGCTGCAAAGGTGAGTGAATGATAAGTGTTGAATGGGTGGCTCCTATCAAGCTTGCCAAAATGATGCCTTGAATAGAGAAAATAAGTGTTTGTTGTTGGTTCTCAAGAGCTTGGTTCCTGATCTGGATTGACTTATGTAAGGTAATAATAAGCTAAGATGTGGAAAGTTGAATGCCAAAAGCCTGTATGCAAATAAGAATGAGTTTTCCTGATTTCTACTAACTTGAACATTAGTTTAGATTTTGGCTTAAATAGCCGATGTCGGTGATCCTATCGACATTGACCATGGGTTGACTGATGTTGATGGCATGAGAATAGGTAAAAGTACTATTTTTAGCCTATTTTTTGTTATTTCCCATGCCAAGTGTGGTATCCATTAAAAATGATAGAAATGGGAGCTTAAGAAGGACGTAGTTGGTTAAGAATTTATTTTTGAGGTTAGAATAAGTCATGGGTAGTTAGGATAAGGGGACTAAGTCTTGAGGTGAATCATCAGGTGAGAATTAGTCTTAGGATGAGGTAGCCAAGTAAGGTGGCATACGGGGTTTTTAATTAACTTAATTAATTTTTTAAAATTAATTAAATGTGTGAGGGGTAAAAGCATGGGTTAGGGAGGTTAATTATTATTATTGAAAAGGGGATCAAGGGGGGTTTTGACACAGGGAGTTACGTACATGTGTGACATAATTTTAATGTCTAAAATTGGTGAATTATTTTTTATTGTTCATTGGATTGGGAGTTAGTCCTTATGCACATTTTGGCCACATTATAATGGTGTTTTATATCATGATGCATACCATTACATGCTACAACAAAAATTATATCAAGAAATATTACAAGTAATGGAGTCACATAAAATTATCCTTGGTAACATTGATAAATCCTCCCACCCTCCTTGATCAAATCAAACCAATTGAATATTCTAGTTGTATCCATACTAATAAGGATGATCATCTCTACATTGTTAGGTACAACTAAATCACTCAAATTGATCAATTCTTTATTCTTCTAATCATCTATTTCATCACTTTGCACATCCTCATATGCTTGATTATTTATGGCTTCAACATTCATTATACCATCTCATCTATGTTTTCACGTGCTAATCTTTGATATGTATGATAAGTTATATCCTTGAGTTATGCTTGCCAATCTACTCTACTAGGGCATAATAAAATATTATTTTTAAATCTAGGTCATCTTAATGATTATAACCACCTATGAAAAAATCATTATTTTGATTCATCATACCTAATTAAGGCATATGCATATGCTATTGATTATAACCACCTTTGAGAAAATCAATGTCTCAAATTTTATTATTGATTATAACCAGCTTTGGGAAAATCAATACTTATTTTTAAAATAATGCATGCAAGCATTTTCTTGATTGAATTAATCTCACTCATGGGTTAATTTAATTCTTATTTTCTCCTACCTATGCCTCTGATTATAACTTCCTATGGACAAATCAGTCTCTTCCACCTCATTTTATCTTTTTGGTCCCATCATTTCCTTCTTTCAAGGGACCAATCGATGACCCCTTTGACAATTTCTCCTTCAAGGGGGCATCTATAGTTCATCCAATACCATTGAAGTCATAGGCATATAGGGTATTTTCATTATTTGAGAGTATGTTAATGTTCCTATATCTTGCAATGCCTTCCTAAATAGGGGAAAACTATAGACACCTAAAACTAGTCACAACTGGCTTTCAACTGAACTTCAGACTGATTCCTACCAACCATTAAAAGTTAAACCTAAGAATCACTGAATGCCTCAAATTTTTTTGAGCATCATTTGTCAAAGCTCAGAATCATGTTGAGACATCCCTATTTTGGATATTCCATTGTATGTAACAATAACCTCTCATGGATTCACCTCTAATCATCCTACGGCATCACAATAGTTAAGTTGACTTATGGAGCTATTAAGTGGGGCATTTGCATACTCAATCAAATTTTGAAAATGCAAAAGGCTAATCATAATTAATTAATAAGATAAACTAAATTAAATGCCTAGTTGAATTATCCATTTACAATTAATGAATAACTAAAAAAGAAAATTAAAAAAATCAAATATCCTAACCTATCATAATTACTTTTATGAGTTGTCAAGCTCTTTGAAAATATCTTAAAATATCCATTTTGGAGACCCATGCCTAGTAATTGTAAATCATGATTATTTGACAAATATTAACTTTACTGGGGTTATATTTGATTGACATAGGTTAGGTTTGAACCCATTCCAAGCCGTAACTCCATTCTAACTCACCTTGGGTGAGAGTTAAATTATTAGGCTATAAATATAATGCTAGGCCTCCTCATTTTTAGTCTCTCATTAGCCAAATTTATAATGTAAATCTGGAAAGAGGCATAAGCTATCTTATTGCAAGTAGTGTTATAAGGCCAAAATCTTGAGTGAAACAACATCAAAGTAAATGGTGCTAAGGAGAGAAGGATCTAACAAGCTTCATTTGAAAAAGACTTATTGATGCATAAGATGATCAATCAAATCAACAAATAATTTTAATCTCGCAAGGAAGGTAAAGCATTTGTGTCTTTTATATTTTAGTTGTGATTTCATTTGATTTTTTATTATTAAGCTCTCCCTAAGTTATAGGCTTGGAGTGTAAGTATTAGTGTGTTTATTTGAAATTTTATTTCTTGAAATAATACTATACTAACCTCCCTTCATGGATTCCTATGATTAAAATTATTTATTTCATATTATTTCACTAATTTAAACTACTCAACCCTTTAATCAAACTTAGGATTTACTTTAGTAAACCCTAAAGGTTAAAACACTTATTACAAGGTAACTTGCATTGAAAGTAAAGTATAAAAGTAAATAAATAAATTATTAACCACTCATAAAATTAAAAGTAAAAATAGAATAAATATGACAAGTTAATTCATTGATAAGTTATGGACATTGTGCAAGAATCCTCTTCATCAGTTAAGTAAACATGCACACTCACATGGACACTATACAAGTGAAAGTCTAAATATAGAATTATAAAAATAGAATATCTAAAAATAGAAATGTAAAAATATAACTATAAAAAATATAACTCTATAAATATAAGTTTCACTAAAATAAATTTAGAGTTCAATTAACTAAACATTCAATGAACTATAGTGAACTAGACTCTAACTGACACTTCAAGCTATTTTTTAATAAATTTATGGAAAATATCTAAAATTGACCAAAAAACTAATTTATGACAAATGATATAAATAATATTCCTAAGAACCTAAAACACCAAATAAAATAAATCTAATATTGGTAATCAAGTGCTCAAATTGGCATCATACTTAACAGTTTTACTAATTCTCAGCAACTAACTTTTTGATGATAGTGATAATATCATTGTTGCTTGATTTTGATTGACCATTACCTTATGAATAATAGTATGAAAAATGAGAAATATATCTAATACCCATAATAGATTCCAATGATATTATAAGAATAAAAATTTAACACATTGTTTGTTACTATCTTCTATGGAACACTATAACTGACTAAAATGTTCTCTTTGATAAAATTGCATACCAATTCAGAATTAGTTTGTTTGAATGAGATGGATTAAAACCAATGTATCAAGTAATATATTTTAGTGATAACATGAAGGTGAACAATACTATATTGTGGATTGAGCATGCCAATGAAGTTTAGGTTCCATTGCTAAAGAGGTTCTTCACTTACAACTAGTTTAAGTGGTAATGTGGCAAGTTTTGGTCTCCTAATGAACTAATGACAAGAATAACACTTTAAAAACCATTCTTGATCATATATAAAAAGTGTAGGTGAATAGAAATAAGATCTGAAGATCCTATGTGTTGTGATAGGGGAATAAAATTTTCCATCACATGCTTGAGTATGAAATGCTTCTACTAGTCTCTTTTGCTTCTCGTTATCCACACACTTTAAGAATAAACCATGAATACCCATTTTAAAGAGAGTGTTATCCCATATTACATATCTGGTAGCTCTAAGATTAACTATTATATTCTCTTTTTCATTTAGATTTAGGTAATTATCCATATGTAAGAAAGTATGCTATATTTGAATGCCATTCATCAGTGGATCCAATGAATAGAAAGAGATGTAACTCTTTGACCATATATTTTTATTGTGTTTTGTTATGATATTCATTATCGAATCCATTTTTTCATATAACCTAATGTAAACCATTTCATCATAAAAATTTAGTTGGATTGTTATCAAGATCATATTATTGTACTTTTGCTATCCAATTTCATCTCTTTCAACCAAGTTTTTATTAGGTTAAGATAGAATTGATAGCTGTATTTGGTACCATAACTACATAGTGTGAATTTAGAATGTAATACCTAAATTTTTTCATGACATTGAATAATACATAAATGTATTTTTCAATATCTACATACTTGAGCTCATGATTCTTGAGGCCAAAATTCATGAAGGGAAAGGGAGATTAAACTCCTTCCTCATTCTTTTGAACTAACATTACTGATAAAGTGTGCTCTTAAAAATAAAAATGGATGATGAAGTCTTTCTTAAAATCTGGGCACACAAGAGTTGGTGCTTTGGAAATAAAAACTTTAAATTCTTTGAAATCAAATTTTACATACTTAATCCATTTTAAATGTCATTCCTTTAATCATATCAGATATATGTCTTGTTAATCCTAATAAATAAGGCATAGACATTATCAAAAAGTTAATTTTGCTAAATAAATAATGGACACCAGGTTTGCTTATTGAAAGAGATAACTTGTGAATAGTCTAAACTATTTTTGGATCAATTTTGGCCTTCTTTAAACACTATGTGGCCTATTGGTTTTCCTTTCATAACCTAAAAATATATATTTTTTTGGTTTCATAGAAATACCATGGACCTAAAATTTCTCAAATAATTTCTCTAGATGCTCACAATGATCTTATTTTATTGAAAATACAATATGATCATCAAGATACATGGTTATTATCTTATTTCTTTAAATCATGGAAAGCCATATCCATTTGTCTTTGAAATGTCAATCTATGTTGATAATAATGAATGACAATTTAATGTAAGTAAATGTACCCCATTATGTTTTGAATGCATTCTTGTGTTGATATTATTTTATAAATTTAATTTATTTATACCTTGAGAAACCATGAAGCATTGATAGCATTTTAGATCTCGTGACAACATGTACCACTTAATCCATGATGGGTAATGGATAATTATCTTTTAAAGATGATTGATTCAAAGTATGAAAATAAACATAAATTATTATCTCACCATTATTTTTAAGTATGGGCATAATGTTTGCAACCCACGTGGAGGGATAATTGGGGAATATGATTTTGGCATTCAACATTTTCTAAACCTCATAAAAAGTAGTCCCAACTATTTTTGGATTGTATTGCCTTTATTTTTGTTTAAATAGATTAAAATTTGACCAAAGAGGGATGGTATGTTACATCTATTGAGGATGAAAGGATTTGAAATCAAAATATTAATATGAAAGGATGTCTACATATGTTTTGAGGAATGAGACAAACCTCCTACATTATTTAGGAGAACAACACTTGCCAATGTTAACCATTCTAAGATGTTCTTCAGAACTATTATTTAACTTATCAGGATCTATTAATTTGAAATAATATTTTTGTATCCTTTTCTTAATAAAACTTTCATGTTTATCAAAGATCTCCTCAAAAGAGATGAGGCCTTTAGGAATCTTGTTTCCTTTTAACCGAATCATGCCATCATCATGATATTCACTATATATTTCTTCTTCATTTGTTTGATGAATGGATTCCCTATAAGCTAAGTCATTCCTTCAAAATAAACATTAAAAAAGTTGTCAGTATTCTTAATAAATGTAATGATATGTTGACATACATTAAAAACTTCCATTTTTTTGAATTATTAGGAATACTTGGCTATAACACCATTTATATGGTATAGTTGTCTGTGCCACACTTAGGAGGAGGACTCATTAGTGAGGCAAAGAATAATAAATTATATGATTTACATTTTTATCCCTTGAAAATGAAATTATTTACATGGATTATGAATTATTTATGTATGTCCAAAATCTATTTATATATTGCCTTAAATGATCTTTCCTCACTTGAAATTGATCTTTGATTTGTTTGACAATTAGTTTAGTATCACCTTGTGATCTTAGGTTCTTGATTCCCATTTCTTAAACTATTTTTAGGCCTATATTTAATAATTTATACTCAATTATGTTATTGGTATTTTAATGGAAACTATAGTTTATAGGATAAAGGAAACATTTCTTCTATGGTGATGTGATGATACACCATCACTAGAACCTATAGAAGAGAAACTAGTATAACAATCTAGAGTACAAACATTGTTTGGATTGATTTTTATTAGTTCAATAAAATTTTCATCATCTTCATACATCATAACGAAATTTATAAAACTTGCATATTCATTCAACATCTTTACATTAGTGTATTTTGATTTTTGTACAGTGAATTTAGTATGTATATAAAACTCTAGCCTTTGTTGAATCCTATCATTAATATGATGGTGTGAGACAAATAAATTTTAATTTATCCACCTATTTATTTTTATAAGTTTCTTTCCAATAAAATTACATAGGTAGCTTAAATGTTAACAACTAGAATAGTCATCTTGATTCTTTTTTTTGTGAAAAATTTGCCAATGCTACTTGAAAATATTTAATTTGTCTGATTAATGGTATTTGTTTTGTACCCATTGAATATAAATTACCAAAGGTTTGAGTACATGTAAGATGTAGTGCATGATCCACTTTGATAAACATTACATTATCCGAAGCTCCAATGTCAATGACTAGCTTTTTAACCTTTGAGAAAGAAGGAGATGTAGAAGGGTTCAAGCTTACCCATATTTGAAATATAGGTAGAGATAGGGTTTTTATAGTTTGAATTATTGGGTATGGAAAGAATTCCTTTGTAAAAAGGTTTAATAACATTAAAATTTTTACCTTTGATAAATTCAACTAGCCTATCTAATTAATCATGATTAAACTTTAAGTATTCTACTTGAAAAATTGAATTTTATACTTATTTACATGCTCAATAATTTAAAAATAAGGAAGACTAGTAAAAGAGGAGGTTTCTGGATTTACAATCAGTTGAGATGGGATTACATTATTTTGAGGACAAAAATTATTTTTTAGGTTTGAGGCGAGTTACCTTTTTTGAGATTCTTATCTTTTGCTTAAATAAGTAATACAGACCCTTTAGGAAGGATAAATTTTATAGGAGGTATATTTAGAGTTTCTTTAGACTTGGACTTCTCCTTTTCTTTTTACTTTTTAGATTCTTACTTGCTTTAGCCTCTTTCTTATAATTTCTTAATTTGGTAAAAATTGAAAAATATTAACCATTGATATTTGTAGATGTGTCATCATAATCATCTTCTTCAGATTCATATTCTAGGTACACATTAGTGGAGTCATCATCAGGGTTTTTCATTTCAAATTATTGTAAACCCAATTTTTTTACTTCAGTTCATTCTTCCTCATATTCATATACCTCTTCTCTTTCAAGTACCACATTCACAGGTGAATTTATAATTGGAGGTGCTTCAATGGCAAGTTTTTTTTATGGAGCTTGCAAATGAGGATGGTTGATGTTATGGGGTATAAAATTACTTCTTGGAATATCTTGATATGGGGGAACTAATGATTTCTAAGGTAATTTTATTCTTCAACATTGCGATGTTATTGGCCATTTTTAAAAGTAATTAATCAGTCAAACTCTAACTTGAACCATATCTTTTTTTTTTATGGAATATTTTTCAATTTACTAGACATAATAAAATCATTATCCACATTTATGGCTAGTGTTTGAGCTTGTTCCAAATTGGTAACTCTAGTTCTTCTCAACAAAAATCCTACTTCAGGTAACTAAGAGATTATGAAAAATAACTATTGATTTTCTACTATGGGTTTAGTTGCATCAATAATTTTATTTAAAAAATTATTGAACTTCACAAAAAATTCTCTCATTAGTTCATGGGATTATTTTATCATTTGTGTTAGTTTAACAAGACCAATTTGAATCAATTTTTAAATTTAGTTTTCATTACATTTTGGCTATTAATTAAGTTAGGAGTGAGGTGATAAAACCATTTTTCTACTCCTTGAAAAGTCTCAACAAATAACCTAACTACCATGTCCTCATATTAAATACCATAAATACCATAGATAATAGTAAAAACAAATAAGTATTTATCTGGGTGTTATTTACCATCACTAGTGAAATTAAGAATTTTTTCATCTGACTTTTTAGGTAAATCATTAAGTTTTCCACCAAGAACAAGCAAACCTATGGTAATACCCCAAGGTAACACAACCATGTTTTAAAATTTATATTTGAAGGAGAATTTATTACATGAAGAAAAAGATCCCAACTTGTTACAATACCACCTTTTTGTCATCTCTTTTCATGACTTGAAAGAAGACTTATATATTCATTTCTTATTAGTTTCTATTTTGAGTAACTTCCTAGACTAAAATTAAAACCATTTTTCTTTGTAATTCAAAGAAAGGATTAGAATTCCCTTCATTCTTACGAGACCCAGTAAACCTTATTTTAGCCAGTGTGAAATAAAAATATTGTTGTCATGTCACATGATGTATTTGGATGGATATTTGAACTAATATTCTTAGATGTATTATTCTAATGGAAAGTGATACAACTATTTGTGTAAGATCAATGTGATCTTCCTCTTCTTCCCACATAGCTACAACTTTTTGAAACTGTTCAAGGTTAGTTCTATTATCCCAAGTAAAGGATTGAAGATTTAAAGACTTGTCTTCCTATGTAGCTCGCACCTAATCAATATTTAGTTGGTAGAAAAGTCCTTGAATTCTAGAGATGGTCATGTGGACAAAAATGAAACTTTTTTTCTGGGTCACATAAAAGACACAAGATCATGCTCCATGGTGGGAACCAAAAATTATTGGAAAAATATTATGTAGAGATGATAAAATAGGTATTTTTTGTCAACAATGTAAAGGAAAAAAGTCCCTCCTCTATTTTTAAGTGAGGCTCCCTTTTTTAAAAATAGGAAAATGTAAAAAACTAAATATTTACAGTTATACACATTAAAAATTATTTTGTGGTTATTTTTTTTACAAACAAAAAGGAATGTATAATAGAGAGGAAAATGAAAAATAGAAACATGAAGAAAGTGGACAAAATGAGATCAGATAAATAAAGTATACATGATTAAATAAATGCAAATTTTAATCACTTGAGTATATTAGAATTAGTAAATAACATGAAAAGTTTATCATTGAATATTTTAGTGTGAAGTAGATACAAAGATTGAATTAAAGTTGAACATAATAAAAATACTCATTCACTAAGAAGATATAAGTGGTAGAGTTTTTTTAAAGATTCTTGTATTAATCTTTGTAAAAGAATACAAAGTTTCCTTTCTTTCTTTATTTCTTCAAAATTTATTTTGTATTTATAAAAATTTCCTAATTACAATGAGAATCTTTTAATTTATAGACTATGAGGTGAATAACCACCTCATAATGCCTTGTAACTACCTTTTTTGAAAAAGGTTTCTATTTCTTCAGTTAATTTTTAAAATTATTTCATAAAGTGAAAATACATGTCCTATCTCACTTTCTATGATTTCAAAAATGTTTGTCTAAATAATGGAAATTGGTTCATAGAACACATATTTGAATTTAATTTTGGCATAGGAGGATGTGCATAAGGTAGTCTCAATGAGTAGTGTCAAAATTTTGATGACACTATCAAGAGGTAAGAAGTGTTTGTGTGGGTAAGATATTTGGGAAACAATGGTCATAAAATTGTTGAAAATTAATTCTAAGACATTTTGAGGACTATGTTTGACCAAACCAAAGATTGTGAATACCTACAATAACTCAAAAAATTGAAATGCAGATATTTACCAAATGAAATTTAAAATCAAATGGGCAATATTGGAATTCACTCAAAGGATGGTAATGCATAGGGTGAAAAGATGGGATGGGAGAAAAAATGATCAAAAATGAGGGAAATAAATTAGAATGGAAAAATAACATCATAGGTAGATAAACTTGTGAAAAAAGAAGGAAATATATGAAACAAAATGGAAATACAATGACAAGATTTACCAACCTTGTAGAGAGTGAGATCAAAGGAATATTCACACAAATCTAAAAGCTTGAGGTCTAGAATGCCACTGGTCATATGAAGAAAGTAACTTAGAGTTTGTATGTGAAAGTTAAACCTTAAACTTTATTTTATAGTGTTTAATTTTTTTTCAAAAATACACTTATATTATAAATCAGACTTGCTAAATATTGATGACACTTATTTAATTTTTTAAAATATATTTTATATATTTTTTATTTTTCTAGGATTTCAATGTTTTTAGGGTTGATGGTATAGAGGATATTTGTCGTGATTCCTAAAAATACTAAAAATAATGAAGTTTACAAACACTATATCAGATTTTTTAGGGTTCTCAGAGTTTGTAGACACTGAAGGTACTAAGGGAATTTGGCTTGGTTCTCTAAAATCTCAAAGATACCAAACACTTTACACAATGCTGACTTCACCAGCATTATCAATTTTTATAGAAGGATTGAGTATTATGCATAACTGAGAATCTTCCCTAAGTTCCTCAAAACTCAAAAATCTTGAGACTTAAACAATGACATAAATAATGATTATTTACTTCAAACCTTATAGGTTTTTAAAAATGTCTGACTTTTGGAGAACTTAAGAAAGTTATAAAAATGTCTAAAAGTTTTGAAGTTTTATAAATCAAAGTAGAATTTAAAATTTCACTCAATATAAATAATAAAATTTTCTTGCTTCAACTTAATCTACATAATGGTGTCAAAATTGGGAGGTTTTAGAGAGATCAATTTTCATGGCAACATGTTTTACATTTGTCCTCTCTCAGGATTTAACTTGTAGATATGATTTTTGATTTCTCCTTATTTAAATAAGTAAAACCCTAAAATAATTACAATGCATGTTAATAGTTTATATCTTTTAATCCAAGCTATGATTTTTAGGGTTGCATGTTTCTTTCCTAAAATATGAAATATGTTTACAACTCATGAAATGGATTAAATTCAATGATAATAAAACTAAGGATGATATTACATATGATGAATTCTTAGATATTATTTGTAACACATGTTGAATTAACGTTGAATTTGAGATGCTTCCAATTATTAATCAAAGGGAAAGGACATGTATGGCTCCTTTCATTCCTCCTCCCTCAAAACCTCCTAATTGTGATAGCCAACATCTCTCCCCTATTATTTTATCTAGGCTCATATTTGATACAAAGGTTCATGTTATCATAACAAAAAGAGGTAGAGTACATCATACTATAGGGAAACATTGAAATAATCTAAATATCTATCCTAATCTTACTCCCCTACCCAAGGTACTGACCATTAAAACTAGAGACTATGATGTCATAGATCAACTTAAGAATAATCTATATTAGAGTTTCTCAAGAGATTCACTATCTATATGGAAATTATTTATACAACATTGCATGATGAAACCTTACCAAATGATGTTGAATTATCTTATTTTGCATCCATTGCTAATAAATTAAAGGAAAATGAAGACACAATTTATTTTGAGAAATAAAATTTACCTACTCACCATACTGTAGATCTTAATCTCCCACTTTTTATTAAAGTATAGATATTAAATAAGATGTTTAAGCATGTGCTTATAAATAATTGACCAGGTTTAAAAATTACAACATCAAATTTATTCAAATACTTGGTATCACCATCAATTCATTTCATAAATCAAATAAAAACATTAGAGGTTTTGATAATGTACCTTATGAATTATTAACAATGATTATATTGGATGTCACTATGGGGACTAAAACATTAAAAAAATATATTTAAAATGATTCTCAACTATATATATTATAACCGACTACTCATTAGAATTTAGAGTAATGCGATGTAAGCATTCCCATCCACCTTGAATCAATGCATAATATTTGTGCATTAAGGATGTTTGCATACATGTCTAGTGGATAACAAAACTTTAAAGTATTAAAATGTAATTAAACTCAATGAAAAATTTATACCACAATTTGATGCCCTTCATTCATCCATAATACCTCAATTACATGTCATACTAGTGTGTATATATATATATATATATATATATATATATATATATATATATGAGGTAGGAAAGACAAGAAAAGCTAAGGAATTTGGTTTCTTCTAGGCATACCACCTAACCAAAAAATGATACAAGACCTTTGTACATGATAGAAACACAAAAAGAGAAGATATAATATTATTTTATTGGTCAATACAAACTATCCAAATTGAATGATTATTGTGTATGAGAATGATAATGATGACAATGAAATCCTTGAAAACATAGATGATTATTTACTCATCTATACTTTACACCTATAGTCCCACGGGAGTATCAAGATGATTTAAACATGATAAGTATTGATAAATTGGGAGGTCTTATTTATGCACAACCTAAATTAGTGTTTTACCCTATTTTTGATTAAAAAATAGAATTTTATGTGATTATATAATTGTAAAACTATAAAATATCAATAATGAAAAAGATATACAAAATCCAACTATTCTGATTTTTTAAATTACTAAATATGGAAACTTTATATTTTGGGAAATTACTAGTAAGAGATATAATTAGATTGCACACATACACCCATTGACTATTATAACTATTTGAATATTAAAATTAGAAGAAGAGGTAAATATGAATGCTTAATATCAGTCACAAAATCATAAATAGATCTGGATAGGTTCACTATAAGTAGACAATAGTGTAGTGATTTTGAGTATGTTGATTACAAACTTGTCCTAATTAACTATGAGAAACTAATGATTGAAAAAGATAGAGAAATTAGGAATTTGGAAGTAAAAAATTAGAGGTAGAAGCAAAAAGTATTTTTGTTAGGTCTATCATAAGTGGATGATAGCATAATGCACTTGCATTTTTTGACTGTGGACTTATCCCTATTTTCCATAATAAAGAACTAATTATTTTAACACCCATGCATGCATTAATTAGGGCCATGAGCACATATTTAAATATGAACAATTATAAAAAATACCTACAATGATAAAACCATAGTTTCATGTGTATGTAGAATGACAAATGCAATTTTAGATGCTCTTTATCCTATTTTACCCTTGGCATAAATATGTAGATGAAGATTCACCCTTGAATATTGTTTTAATAGACATATAGATAGAAAATGAAAATATTTGAATAGATTTTGATAGTGAAGAGGTGCATCCTTAATTTTTTATATAAGTATTTATATTTTGTTTGGGACCTATTAGCATGTAAAAGATGACACAAAATAAGACCCAACAAAAAAATAAGAATAAATTAAAATGTGAGTCGAAAGAAGTTCTAAAAGTTATGCATGGATAAGTTTATGCTAAATAGGTAGGATTATAATCCACTCTTATCTAATTACCTTAGACTTGTATATAAGGACAAAGGACCAAAACTAGGGACCTCTATGACAAATTGGAAAGATAAATGACTAATAGGCATAATGATAAATTAGAATAGATAAATATTCAAGTAAAATGTGCCAATATATGCCTCATTCATTGTCAATATTTTATTCATACAAATTTAAAATAAATGTCACAAAACACAAGATTTTAATAAATTTGGATGTCTAAATTTCACCTATTTATTCTAGTAACAAAATTTCTACAGTAAAAGAAAGCACTAACACCTACTTGTGTATGACACTTTTTTTACTAGAGATGGTGAATGTGACAACTTTATTATGCTATAATATATAATAAAACATGGAGTTTATAGTGTCCATATATAAAATTTAAAAGTTTTGAATCTAAAATTGGAAAGGAAAGGATATATTACACACGTATGCATATTGTATTATGCTATTTGTGAAGAATGATCATGTTATGCTAAGTGGAGAAATGATTCTTTGGTCTTGTTCAGTTCTTGGCTAGGGAAAAGAATAGTTCCTAAAATGGTAAAGGGAAGGTAAATATGCCATTGGTTGTCACTATCCTCATTAACATATTGACCTAATAATAAATTTGAGAAGATGTGACCCCTTAATCATTCAGAGAATTAGTTGCTTCTATGTTGAGTTATTTGAAGAGTTGAGAGTAATCAAGTCTTAGATTTTATATATAAAAAATCAATCCCATGAATAAGAAAGTGTTTAAACCTAAAAATATATATTAGTTAGTTTAGGGTTAAATGGGATAGAGATATCCTAGTGAACAAGCATGATAAACTATCTCTATAACAAGCTAATTAAATACAAAACTTAGATAGAACATATATTAAATTTATTATGTTGAGATATGATAAAAAGGAAAAGTAAAACTATGGTAGATATTGAAATGATAATGAAAAAAATGTAATTAGTTTAATTTTATGCTAAACATTTTCTTCTAGAATAGGTAAGAAGTAGACTGTAACAATGTTCTAGAACAATCAACAAATTCTAGATTTAGTGCCTATGTAGCCTTGGATACTTGTATCACCCTAGGACAATTATGTCCATACTAGTGTCTAGGTTAGATGTAAGTGTTATATATAAAATAATTATTAAAATAGGATGTAACCACCTAGATTATTTTGGGTTTTTTTTCTTTATTCTAGTGATTTTAAGTCTGGGTCATGGACAATCATTCCTTGTCAAATAACAAAACCCTAGTTCTTTCTCCTCATAGTGGTTGTGGTAAAAATGGGTTAGTGGGAAAATAGTGTTGAGATAACCCAAATAAACCTCTATAAATGAGTGTTACATACATATTAAATACTTTGAAGAGGGCCTTAGACTTATATAGGTCTCCCTTATGTGTTGGCTTGTGTGTGAATCATGCAATATGTGGAAAAAAAGTACAATAATGACCTAACTTACAAATTGGAAAATATATACCTTGAATTTCTCCTTCAAGACTTTAGACTTATAAATATTTTTTACCTATGATTGATATGGAAATAAAATAAAATAGGGAATCTTTACTCACTTAAGTTCTTGATTGAATGCTTTTGGTAAGTTGCCTAGTGAGTAGGTAATAAGTTTCTAGGCGAGGAATGAATGACTATTGATATTATATTTGTACCAATAAATTTTAAGAATATCTCACATTATAGAATTTAGGCTAACCATTTAAATATATTTCATTTGTAAGTGAGATGGATTTAGGGTACTAGACTATTGTGTCAGAGTAGTACACTTGTGTAGGTATATGTCTCATATGCAAGTATCTAGGGAACATGAAAGTAGGTACAAGCTTAGAACTTGTAGAGACATAAGATAAATAGGTTTTAATAATTTTCAGGAAGATATAAGGTTTGGGTCATCAATATAAGACTATTTTAACTAAGAGATAAGCCCAAGGGCATAACAGAGAGTAGATGTGAGACTTATAGAAGCAGAAAAAGGTATAAAACTGAGAGGAACAACCAAGGTCTATGTTTTCCAAGTATACAAGACTTAGGTGATATATAATTTAGAAATAGTTTCTACATTTATCCCCCACTTTAATCTAGTAATGAAATTTCTAGTTTAAAAGAAAGGAATGCATACTTGAGTGTGTATAACACACCTTGTATTTACTTGAGTCCATATTGAATATTTTGATAGGGACTGACCTTCAACCAAGATCATGTCAAAATATATAATTAGTGCATATAATTTAAAATTTAAATCATTTTAAATGATTTAAATTGAAAGAGAAAGGTTTAGGAGTACACCTATGTATCAATGCAACTACCTTACCTATTGGCAACTTGATTTGAAAGATGTATAATTATTTATCACTAAAATTAAGATATAAACAAATATATAAATATATAAAGTGCATATATCTAATGAGATAGATAGATATAGGAGAGCCCATGCCCCCAACCTTAGAGCAAAGATGAATTTACACCTATAAGTTGAGACTAGATCAATTATGCAACCCAATCATACTTATAACTAGTGAATGTGAGTAAACCAAGTCAACTCACACTTTTAAATTAATGAGGCTAGATGATAAAATCAATTCCAACCTAAAAACTTGGCAATATTGAGTGATTTAATCATCTCAACCATGACAAAATGTGAACCAAGTACTATAGTAGATTAGCTCAATATGGTTTTTAAAATTCCAACTTGATGGGTGGTGATAGTCATTGAAAGTGTTTTAAATTTGAAATTGATTTGATTTTGTAACATTAGGCACACATTGCATAACATATGCACGTTATATATGTCTCATGTTGAAACTATGTATAAAAATAGTACCAAAGTGTAGAATTATACCACAAATGTGTATTTGAATCATATAACCATATGTTTTTTCCAATTTATAAATTTTAAAAAGTGTGGGTGACATGTTACCATAACAATCGCACACTATACATTGAGAAATATAAAAATTAACACATATATTCGAAAGATCCAATAAAATATGTATACGTTGAAACTATTTTTGAATGTTTTGATTTTTTGGTATTTTGGGATTTGTGCAAGTACCATCTAATTATCTATATAGGAGAATCATTATCTATGAACAGTGGTAACTGAATATCACATCTTGATTAACATGTGTCATGTTTGTGCATAGGAAAACTATAAATTTTATCATGTGTTTTTGGTAAACTCAAACTTGGTATCTTTGTTGTGGAGTTATTTTCCTTTGTTGCTAGTAACTATGGTTTGCCTAGTTTTAAATTATATATTTTTTAAAATGGACTAATATGAAATACTATAAAGCATGATTTGGATCCAAGTGTGGCATTAAATTTAATATATCCAACACAAATATTGGATGCGGTATCTTTATTCACATGTTCCATATCATGTCCTAGAGATGTAAATAATTTCAAGGTACATATATTGAATTCAAAAATTAGGTCAACTATAATATATGTAAGATTCAATGATTTGATGCTTTGAGGAATGATTGGAAATTTATTCATATGAAGGCACATAATTGACATTACCCATTCTAGGTACCTTTTGTTCTTTTTATACTTGTTCCTTTTATATCATGTATTGATATTTTTGGTGTTTATACAATATATCTTTTTCTATTTATTCCTTTATCTTAGGTTTTCATTCATTTGTAGGATCTTATTATTTTTCATTGGCCAAATGTATCTTTAAATGATTTGCATTAGTTTTACCAATATAGCCCAAGCCTTTATGGTCATTCTGGTCATATGTGGAGATAATATGAGTTATGCCTTGGGAATGTTTTCCCAATCCTTGACCATGATAACCAAAGTTTTATAAATATCTCATTCCAAAACCACACTATTTGGAAAATTGAGTATCATAAATTTGTATCCTTTTATTGATATAATTTTTATTTTTAGACCTTTTCTTGCTCTATGTTTGATATTGTCAATTATTTTTGCTTTGAATTTTTCTTTGGTACCCACATTTATTTTTTTGGTACATGTGCTTTAGGAGAAGTACTCATAATGTGAATGGTTTGTTTGAGTGATGTATCAATTTTAGGATCACCACATCTTTGAGACATTGTAATTTTTTTTGTAATGCCCAAAAAAATCTATATTATTCCCATGCATTTTATGATGTGCACAATAGTATTTATATCTCCTTATAGAATGTGGAGGAGGTAATTTTATCACTTTGTCTTGAATCATTTCCCTTAGGATTTCACTTGGTATTTTAGTATCAATTGGTATAATATTTGGATTAATTATTTTACATTTGTTTTTTTTTATATTTAAATTTAGATAAGAAACCTTGTTTGGCATAATGTTGGTAGAGGAGGATGTAAACACATGATTAACACAACCATGTGTTAAGATTCTATAGGTATGTAATCTAATTTTCCAATAATACAATATTTGAACTAAAATTATTTTTCCACTTTTATAATGACTTTATCATAAGGGTAAATATATATTTTAAGGCCTCACAATCATAAACCCTAGGTACCTTAGATTGAACATGCATACACATACCATCTACCTTACCCGTTGAAGAAGTGATAATGTGGATCTAGTTAAAGGGATGATAGTTATCACCATCCCTAGGGTTAGGGGAAATAATCTCACTACCATTACCATGATATTTTTAAAGAGATATTAAATTCTATTTTTTTGAAACTCTCTCATTATATTTCTCAAGTTGGTTACTCATTTTAATTGATTTCATCAGACATGAAATATAACAAGTATAACTAATATGATGTACTGTAACATGAAGTAGTTAAGAGATATATCAATATTTAACATGTTTTTAAAAAATGGGAAATTATATTTTTTAAAATTTTGAACACTTTGAAATTAGGATTTAGAAAATAGTAAATTATGAAACCCTAGGTCAAGTAGGGTTTTGAGACCAAAAGTAAGGGTCACCATAATGTGTAAAATGAAGATAAAGTTATATAAAGGGATTGGTTATAAAATTTTGGAATATAAAATAGGTTTTTTAAGAAAAATAGGAAGTGAGCCAACCCCAAAAAAATAGGGAGATAAAAGTACATTATGAGGTCTTTAAGTCTAAATTTACTAAAAATGGGAAAATACTAAATTTAAAAACTCTTTACAATATATTGGAAAAATATAGTTTTGGCTATATAAAAATTAGTATAAAAAACCTTTGAGAAATTAAAATTTTTATCTCTTATGAATCTAAATATTCAAAATAATGTAGAATGCTTCACATGTATAACCCTAGAATATTCTTGACAAAGAATCATTTTTTTTGATAAAATATGAATTTATTCAAATATATGAGAGAAGTTTTTGAATAAAATATTATTTTTGATGAAACCTATAAATAAATTACAAAATAATTACACTATTATACTTGTATTCCAATATTTACTAAAAATAGTAAATTGTAAAAATGGAAAAATATGTAATGAATTTTGGCAAAAAAGATTGTTTTTAGTATAACAACTTGAGTAGAAAATGACATGGACTAATTTTAAACTGGATCTATTTTGAGACAAAAATGTTCCAATCAAGGAAGAATAATCTTAAAAATGTATGCACACATTCAGACCTTGTAACCAGAGGAGGGTAAAACCCTAGGGTAAAGTTTTAGATTTGAAAATCCATTAAAAAAGATGAACCCACAGGATGATTGGAAGCCCTAGATGATTTTTTTGGATTAACATAGATTGGGTTCAAAAAATGTTTAACCCTAAAAATCTATATGTGGAATATCTAGATTTAAAGGGGATAGAGATAACATAGGGCATAAGGATGATAAACTATCTATATATCAAACCAATTAATTACAAAACTTGGATATAACATATACTAAATTTATTATGATGATTTATGCTAAAAATGGAAAGTACAACTATGTTAGATATTATAATGATGTAAAGTCCCTTACTTAGGGGCTCTTTTTCTTCCTACAAAAGCTCTGAACAAATGTAATATCCCCTTCAAATAGGGAATATAGAAACACATAAAGCTCTGAACAAAGATATAATTTTGCAAAATAGATTCACATATGCATTAACAAATCATAATATAATCTCTCAATAGCAAATCAAAGATCTCATCAGTTGTTCTTCTGGATGATTACACAATTGAGTCTCTGTCATACAAATAAAGAATATTAAAATCTGGTCTTAAAACCCTAGCTTTTGATAATCTGGCAATGAAATCTAGATTTTGGAAGGTCTCAGCCTTTCTGTGTCGACACACAAACGCCGTCGTCAGTCGATATATCACCGACGTCGGTCACTGTCGATCAGCTTTCTGTCGATGTCGGTCCTCAGTCGACCGATGTCAGTTACTGGAAGCTCTCTGTCTGCCGAGGTCAGTGCCTGAGCAGATCTGAACGGACTTGTACAGACTTGGTACGGTCGCCAACCTATCTATTCTTAACCCCTGGTAGCTGAACAACCTGATCTCAAGAATATAGATTCTAACATAGAAGATCTATATCTGTATAACTTATTGGATCAAAAACTAAATTAAGAAATACCTGTAATACTGTGATAACTTCTGAGTGAAGTTATCTCTCAACCCTAGAATTCTGTGATAACTTCTGGATGAAGCTATCTCTCAAATCTGTACCTCTGTGATAACTTTTGGTTGAAGCTATCTCTCAATTTGGCAATAAATCAACTGATATCTCACAGCCTCTAAATCATACACAATGAAGAGTTGAAGTTCTCCACTGCAATGGAATCCTGGAACCCTTGGCTCAGTCTTCATAGAAGAATTTCTTCAATTTTCAATAATCAATAATCTATGCATACCATCAACTCTCTCCCATGAGAAACTCTTATACCCTTCCAAAGGTGTGCTTGCTAAAATTAGATTTCCTCAAATTAGAACTTGGGGTTCTAAAATTAGAATTCCTCAAATTAGAACTTGGGCTTCTTAAATTAGAATTTGGGTCTTAAAATTAGACCAATTAATTAATAATTAATAATTAATTAATATCTAATTTAAAATTAGACCAAATAATTAATTAATATCTAATTTAAAATTAGACCAAATAATTAATATTTGATTAAATCAATCAAATATTAATATCTCCCTCAATACATGTCGGATCCTTGAACCATCTGAAGCTGGTGAACCAGGGAGTGATTCTGCACATGACCATATCAAAACAAGGGTGCTCTGCTATATGTCAAATATCCCTAAATAATAGGAGCTCAGGCCCAATGTGTCTGAAATAACCTGAATGAGAGCCAACTATAGGAATTCTGTAAATCAAAGCCAAGCCAATCTCCATCATGACCCTCTATCCATCCAATTAGCCTACGAAGGTCGCATAATAGGCTAATCATCAAGCCTGTCAATGTCCACAAAAAAGGGGAGATGACAATCCACCCCTCCAAAAATTGCTTGTCCCCAAGCAATCTCGGAACAATGAACCACTCGATCCACCTGGATCCCAAATGTAATTATGCTCTATACTGCTATAAATTAATGCAAGTACCTGGAATATCATTAGAAGTAGAACAAAGAGAAACCCATAATCAAATTGGCGAATGAAACTCAACCAAACTCTAAGAGCACAACTGCCATAGTCAAGAACACATGAGAACCAAACTCTCGAAGCATCATAACCCAAGTAGAATGGACAACTCAAACTGCCAATTCCATCTGCAAGAGATGGTGCCAATCCATCCCATAATGGATGGTAAGAAACTAGAGCTGATCTACACCTGTGTGAAATCAAATCTTCTCTCTCTGGGTCAAAAGAAGAATAATGAGCATACCTCACCTCAAAATCCTTGTGAGGTAGCATAGTAGATAGGATCCCTATAATCTCCCCACCCAATCTGCTAATAGCACTAGTACCTTGGATGAGAACACCTTCTGTCACCCTATGTAAATCCTGATGAACACCTGCACTATCTAGCAAATACTCCATAAATGACTCCGTGTAGTAAAAATTATATGTGGAAGCATCAACGTACTCCCCCACACACCACAACTGATCTCTCTATAAAGGTGGCATAATCAACTGGACCACACTGTCATCTGTGTGAGAAGAATCAATCTGGAGAGGTATCCCAAACTCATCAGAACCAGGTACTCCCAAATCCTGAACTAGTGTGTCAGCCTCAACAACATGTTCCTCAGCTACAACTATAGGAACGTACTCACCAACAACACTCAATGTACTAACCTTTGAGTCTGGGGCTGGTGAAGACCGCAAATGCTCTAACTCCATGGTCATCTCAGCCAAATGAAATTGTGACTCCTCATAAGCTAACTGCGTACTCTCAAGAATCTTAGAAGTCACCTCAAGCTATTGAGTAAGCTCACTCACCTTATCTTCCTTGACCAATAATGCATCATACGCTGTGCTGCCCCACTCCATAAGATAATCTCTGTCGGCTACCAACTGCATATAATCCTGTCTCAGAATTTGGATAGCCTCCCATAAAGAGTGGATCTCTATCAAGGATAAATAACTGCCTCCCTACTCGATGCTAGTAGGAGAACCCCATCCATAAATTGCTAACAACTGATGAGCATCATCGAAATTCTTGCAAGCGGTAGCAATGTCTCGATCACTAACTCTCAGCTGACTAGACACATGATGGCACTGGCTAAACTGTCTCCTACAATCCTCCTCTGATGCATAGTCCCAAAGAGTAGACTCAAAATCACTAATCTCTAGAGTACTACCATCCATACTCTGTGAATCAACTCCATAGCTCATATCAACATACAAAGTATCAACAACTGTAGCATCACTGTCTAACTCCTCCATACCGAGAGAAACGGCTAGTGAAACTAAGTCCTCAAAACTATCCACTGCATCCTCCTGAGTATCATCTACAATAATCAGATCCTAGGACTCTTCTACAATCTCTGTCATAACTAAGAGATCATCAACCCTCAGTGTACTAACATCTGAACACACCTCTACACTCTGAGTGCAAGCATCAGACTTGTCCTCATCTTCACTATCCTCTATCGCATAATAATCATAATAATCATGGGACATGCTGTGCTCTTGTCTAAGTGATCTATAGTGGTCTCTTCTCAGCTTAACAAAGTGATCAAAAGACAACCTCCCCTGAGCTCGTGGAGTTAATAACTTCCACTCATCCTTTGTTGTCATATACTGTGTGGGTTTGTCTTTAGATGTAGGATATGAAAGAGATTCATTCAACCTCTTCAAACTTAGTTCCAGCTTTTTCATATTATTTTCCCACTGCCTCTGAGTATATGACGTCATTATGATACTTTGCTGATTCAATCTACCCAAACTACCCAACAGGATGGCAAGACATTGGCTCTGATACCACTGTGAAGTCCCTTACTTAGGGGCTCTTTTTCTTCCTACAAAAGCTTTGAACAACTGTAATATCCCCTTCAAATAGGGAATATAGAAACACATAAAGCTCTGAACAAAGATATAATTTTGCAAAATAGATTCACATATGCATTAAAAAATCATAATATAATCTCTCAATAGCAAATCAAAGATCTCATCAGTTGTTCTTCTGGATAATTACACAATTGAGTCTCTGTCATACAAATAAAGAATATTAAAATCTGGTCTTAAAACCCTAGCTTTTGCTAATCTGGCAATGAAATCTAGATTCTGGAAGGTCTCGGCCTTTCTGTGTCGACACACAGACGCCATCATCAGTCGATATATCGTCGACGTCGGTCACTATCGGTAGGCTTTCTATCGATGTCGGTCCTCAGTCGACCGATGTCAGTTACTAGAAGCTCTCTGTCTATCGAGGTCGGTGCCTGAGCAGATCTAAACAGACCTGTACAGACTTGGTACGGCCGCCAACCTGTCTGTTCTTAACCCCTGGTAGCTGAACAACCTGATCTCAAGAATATAGATTCTAACATAGAAGATCTATATCTGTATAACTTATTGGATCAAAAACTAAATTAAGAAATACCTGTAATACTGTGATAACTTCTGAGTGAAGTTATCTCTCAACCCTAGAATTCTGTGATAACTTTTGGATGAAGCTATCTCTCAAATCTGTACCTCTGTGATAACTTCTGGATGAAGCTATCTCTCAATTTGGCAATAAATCAACTGATATCTCACAGCCTCTAAATCGCACACAATGAAGAGTTGACGTTCTCCACTGCAATGGAATCCTGGAACCCTTGGCTCAGTCTTCACAGAAGAATTTCTTCAATTTTCAATAATCAATAATCTATGCATACCATCAACTCTCTCCCATGAGAAACTCTTATACCCTTCCAAAGGTGTGCTTGCTAAAATTAGATTTCCTCAAATTAGAACTTGGGGTTCTAAAATTAGAATTCCTCAAATTAGAACTTGGGCTTCTTAAATTAGAATTTGGGTCTTAAAATTAGACCAATTAATTAATAATTAATAATTAATAATTAATTAATATCTAATTTAAAATTAGACCAAATAATTAATTAATTAATAATTAATTAATATCTAATTTAAAATTAGACCAAATAATTAGTATTTGATCAAATCAATCAAATATTAATATCTCCCTCAATACATGTCAGATCCTTGAACTGTCTGAAGCTGGTGAACCAGGGAGTGATTCTGCACATGACCATATCAAAACAAGGGTGCTCTGCTGTATGTCAAATATCCCTAAATAATAGGAGCTCAGGCCTAATGTGTCTGAAATAACCTGAATGAGAGCCAACTATAGGAATTTTGTAAATCAAAGCCAAGCCAATCTCCATCATGACCCTCTATCCATCCAATCAGCCTACGAAGGTCACATAATAGGCTAATCATCAAGCCTGTCAATGTCCACAAAAAGGGGACATGACAAATGATAATGAAAACAATATAATTAGTTGAATCTAATGCTAATGCAGATCTAGATCTAGTTCAAGCAAGAAACAAATTGGAATAATGTTTTAGAATAGTCACCAAATTTTGGATTTAATGCCTTTATAGCCTTGGACATTTATGTCAGTTTAAAATAGTTGCTTCGATGCTAGTGTATGGGTCAGACATAGGTGTCCTATATAGAATAAATATTAAAACAAGATGTGACCAATTGGATGCTTCTAGGTTTTTCATCATCTTCACTTTTATGCTTTTAGATATGAGTCATGGACTGTCACTTCTTGTCAAATAACAAAACCCTAGTTCTTCTTCCTTATAGTGGCTATGAGAAAAATGGGTTAGTGGGTACATGGTGTTGAGATACCATAAAGACTCATCTATCAATGAGAAATAATTACATAGACAATAATCTAAAGAGGGCCTTAGAATTATGTATTTATCCCCTACATGTTGGCTTGTGTGTAAATCATGCAATATGTAGAAATAAAATACAACAATGACCTAGCTTGTAAATTTGTAAATATATAACTTGGGCTGATCCTTTAGTACTTCAAATATATAAATATGTTTTCCCTATTAATAATATGGAAATAGGAGAAAATTGGGAAACTTTGTTCACTTGAGTGCTTGATTGAGTGTTTTTGGTAGGTTTCCTAGTGAGTAGGTAAGAAGTTTCTCGGTGAGGAATGAATAAAGGTTGATATTATATTTAGAACAGTCTTTTTTGAGAATAAATCACTTTAAAGAACTTAGGATGACCATTATAATATGTTTTATTTATATATTTTATGACTTTAGGGCAATGGATAATTGCATTGGATTAAAAGATTTACATCTAGATAGGTGTCTATTTGAGACACAAGTGTTCAAGGAGCATGAAAGTAGGTATAGGCTTATAACTTGTAGAGGCATAAGATAAATAGGTTTTAAGCATTCTAGGAAAGATATAAGGCTCGGGTCATCAATATAAGACTAGTTGGACTAAGATATAGGCCCAGGGGAAGAAGAGAGAGTAAATGCGAGACTTTCAAAATCAATAAAAAGTCTATAACTAAGAGGAACAACCAAGTATTCAGTTTGCAAAGTATACAAGACTTAGGTGCTATATAATTTAGAAATAGTTCTATATAAAGATGCATTTTTCTAACTTTTAAGAATGAGAAAAAATTACTCGATGCATTAATTCCCCTAAAAATGTGGAACCATGATAGGTTAATTAGAAGTGATGCTAATGTCATTGAGTGTCATTAGACTCAAATGCACAATGTGGAACCATGATATGTTAATTAGAAGTGATGCTAATGTCATTGAGTGTCATTGGACTCAAATGCACATCACCTACACATATTAGAATCACACCACTATAGATAGATCTACATTCCACTTTTACATGATCAAAATAGAATGAAGAGTATTAATGTTCCCATCATGACTGTATTTCGCATAGAATTTTATTTTAAATGGATATATTAACATTGAGTTTGATTTTTTTTTTAAATTTAAATATTTTGATTTTTGTACTTTGAAACTTTGAATTTTACACTTTTGAAAGTTTGAACTTTAAATTTTGCATCTTTGAATAAGCATGAGTAAAATTGAGTACTATAAACCTTCTAAATATGTGTCAATAATATAAAATTTTATGCATCTATATTCTCAGTTATAAATTCATTTTCTTCTTATAACTATGATTTTGTAATTATTTTGCATATGCTCATGCATATGGATTTGAGTGTGCATGATTGTATACTTTGAGTTTTTATCGAGTGAGTGCATATGCCTATTATATGCCCCCAAAATATATAAAAGTGTGTTAATATATATCATGTGCATAGTTTTTGAGTTACTTTGTACATTTAAAAAAAATGTAATCTACTATATAATCTAATTTTACATTATGTACATCTCTATATTATGTGTTTGATCTGATTTTGAGTGCACCAATTTATGTGACACTAGTATTACTATGTATATTAATGAATTTATCATAAACCTATAGTATGTGACAAATTCAAACCATTGTAAATTATGTATAATGTGCTAAGATATATTCTATAATAAACTTGATGGATGCCCCCCTTTTGGTATGAGGTGTGAGAGAATCAAGTGTGCCATATCGAAATAATATGGTGTGAGTTTTCTAACACATTTTACTTAAATATTGATTAAAATTATTATTTTTATTGAGTATTTTGTTTATTGTAGTATGATTGTTGATTATATATGTAAAAGTTTTATTGAGGCCAAAACATATGCAGGGGATAATGTGCATAAATAAGTGTGAGATTTAAATTTTTTAAAAATGTTGATTGATATGATAAAAAATAGTACCATGAAGGAGAGCACATTAAGTGTGTTCCAATGCAATTTATAGGTGTGATTTTGACATGTATTGCTTGTGATATCACACACACAAGTTTTGGAGATTTAGTTATAAAGGGTTTGATTTTTAAAAATAAAAATAAAATGTCAATTCTTATAAATAGGTTGATTGTATTTCATTTGCACATTGTAAATTTGTAATTTTGATTTTTGAGAGAGGCATGATGCCATAGAAGATAATTTTAGGATTGACTCATTTGAATAAAGTCACAACCAATTTGTAGTCAAAAGACATGCTGCCCTTGGTAAGTCCAAAAAATAAAATCTTAACTTATGTAAATTTTGAAAAATTATGCATTTTCATGTATTTTAAATTCTTCTTTGAGTTTATTCAATCATGGACTCTCTAAGCTATTCCTGTCCATACCACATTAGAGTTGTATTATGATAACACAAAATCATCTATGGACATGTCTACCTTGCCATGATTTTTTTGAATGGAATTGGACCTATTCTTAGATATATCTAGAGGATGATAATGTTATCCATAGATAAAGTGATACTATTTTATCTTTTTTATGTTTTGAATTAAGTTGATTAAATTTGTATATGAAGTTTTTGATGTTGGTTTTTGTGAAACTGTGGTTGTAGGGTAATATGTGGGCTAGAGAGTTTTATCATCATCACATGATGGAGACTATATGGGATTTAAAATTGGATGATGATGAAAGAGCAACATTAGATAAAATTGGCCTTGGGCATGTTGAGTGGTTGGAATTGATGCCGTATGATATGTACATGATGACTACCCTAGCTAAGTGATGGGACTTAGACACATACCTTTTAGCTCTCGATAGGGAATATGACTATCACTTGGATGATGTGAGGTAGATCATGCAATTTCCCATTATTGGATAATATATGGGTCTTTAGATTATTGATGGGCCAACCCACATTATTTAAGAAATTTTATATATGATAGGACATGCTCAAGGGGCCAATTATGCCCCCAAATATACTACTATTTTACTATCAAATATTGTGCTAAAGAATGTTCCACGCTTGCATAAATTCATTTGTACATTACTTGTATCATTATTGTAGTTGATAATGATGGGGATGTAATTTATTATTAGATACACAAATTTTTCTATGATATTGAGGATCACAAGAAGGGATACTCTTGGGGCTACACCATGATTATCCACTTATATAGGTACATTTATAGATATACTTGAGATGGTTTTGGAAGAGGTTTGGGATCAATTACACTCATTCATTATTGAGATTATGCGCACATTTCATTTATCTAGATTGTGTGTATGCATCATGGTGGATGGCCATACCCACATATATTTATAGAGAGAGGTGTGGGAATGACCAAATTTATGAGGGGTGGTACGATGGGGTGATGCTAAATATTAGATTGTTTGAATACTAGTGATATTATATGGAGACCATAAATCAGATTTAGAGGATGGTTGAAGGATATAATGGAGTGAGATGTATTCAGGTTAGTTTTTAGATGCATGATTGGTGGTTGGATGTTTACAAACATTTTTAGTTCAAACATGTTACCAATTAATTTATCATCCTATAGAATGTTCCCAATGAAACATACATATGGAGATGATTTGTGTGGGATCCATAATGAGAGGGTGCTATGGGCCATCCTAATCCTAAAAAATTAACTTCCATCCCCCTAATAGATATGGATCCAATTATTCAAACACTTGATGTAGATGATGTTTGTTGGACACCATTATATACATGATGTTGATCAAATCATAGGTGGAATATTATGTTTTTAGTATTTGTAGATGCTATTACAACATAAGGTGGACTAGATGTAGGTGGTGTATTAATGGATAATCCTCAAGCTCCTCTCGTGAGTAAATATATGTGTATTATATATATTTATATATAATTTTATTAATTTTGATAATGTTTATATTGATTTTATGTATTAATTTGATTATTATTAGGGGTGATGATATTGGTAGATCATTATAGAGACATGCCTCTAGGTTCTCACATAACATGTGCCTAGTGAGGCAGTTCTTAGTAAGCTCTTAGAGTAAGTGATAGACATCGTCGGGGAACATCCTCATTTTTTGATCATGAAATTATTTCTACTAAAACTTATGTTATAACAAAGATGGATTGTGATGAGGTGATAACCGATAGGGATATAGTTATAGTGGGGCATGACTAATGGGGAAGATCTCATGAGACAACAAATGTCACCTCCATCTCCATTAACAAATTTATACCATAGTGTTTTCTAGGAGTATGTGTAATTTTAGCATGAGAATGTGACACTAAAGGTATATTGGGAATATTTGAGGGCCATGAGCATATGAGCCAATATTGCTCAAGATCATAATCGATTGATAGTGTAGTTTCCTCTTCACATAGTTGATTACTAGTAGAGGGCGGTGGTGATGTATAGATACATGAGCATATTATAGAGTAATATTTGATCATGTTATACATGTATAAAATATTTAAATATATAGATAAATATATTTGTCTTATTTTCTTTTATTTTAGACTCATGTAGAATAATTATACTTCTATATGTTCATTAGACATTGTTTTTACTTTGATAGATTAGCTCATGTGATCATATTTGGTATTGAAAATTTTGATGTATTTGAAAATATGATTATTTAAATTTGTAATAAATGTGTGTGTTTAATTAAATTTCAAACTAACTCTTGACATAAATAGTAATTATGCCCCATACTGATCGTTATTCATAATTATCTAAAGATATTATATTTGTGGCTATGTAAGGATGTTTGTACTTGTATTAATTACTTATGCTACCTATATTTTATAACTTTGATATAAATTGTGATGTTTTTATTTAGTATCTAAATTGAATATGTGTTATTATCATGGATCTTTGTATCTTTCTTGATGATTTTATTGAAATGAAATGTGATAATTCATTTTCCAGCAATTTGTGTAATCTTCTCTCATAATACATAATAGTCATTATCCTAATGTCCATTAATTCCATGATAAGTTAAAAATTACTTTTAATTTATGTACTTAAGATGATGATGAGGATAATAGTAATTAGGAGGGAGAGTGATTAACTTCTCATCACATAATGTATGTAGAATATCATGTGGTCAATCTTTTAATTTGGTAAACTGAAGTGTTGGTATTTTGATGGAAGTATGTTAATCACTTTAGATACTAATTTATAAACTATTTACTTTCCTTTATTGATTAATTTGACTTGTTATTCCTTGATAGGAATTATTTTGAGTGCTTCATCTATCATATGAATGAATTGAAGTGGACTCTTTCTTTTAAATGTTAAATTTGGATTTCTTTATTTATTGATAAATGTTTGCTTGTATGGAGATGATTTAGACTTAGTAACTTCTTGGGTTAAATTTTTTATCTCAAATGCATATTTGAATACATCCATGTATAAGTTATAAAAATATGTGTAAAGTCTATGTATAGTTTTTTATTTGAGTGGTGATAAGAGACCCCCTCAAAAGATAAACTTTTTTTTGAATCAAAGGGTTGAAATGTTAAAAAATTCAAATTATTTTTGAATCATAAGATATATTATTCAATAAGTTCATCATGACCTTGATGAAAAAGTTGGATATGTTCTAATGTGATCTTAGGTACCATGTGCTTATGATAAATACATAAGAATGCATCATCTAATGTTTAGAAGTTAAGATAAAGAGCCACTAGGTAAACTATAGAACCAATCTAAAGCATATCTTATGAGACTCCTATGAAAATATATGACTAATATACATCCATCATTCCCCCAATATCTAAAGGAAAGGATATATCATGTTAAATGAGTCCAAGGATATCCATAACCATAAAATAATGGTAGTGTAGGCATAGCAAAAATTTTTGGACATGGATGATCATATACAATTTATGTAAGGGGTTGTATTAGGACAACATTATATTTGATGTTTGCACAACATGATTTGGTTTCTAAAGTGAGATCAAGAACTTAATTTTGGAGCTCTCTAATGACATGCATCATGGATTTAATATGATTAATAAGAATAATAATGGTTTGGAAAGACTCTTTTATGGGTTGAAATTGATCATCCATTTTAAACATTGGTGTAAGAGGATCATGAAAATTATAATTACATGATTGGGAATTGCATTTTAAGACAACACTAGTAAAAATTTAAGAATCATTAATTATATTATAATTTTGAACTTGTACAAAATTAGAAACATGACATTTCTCTTTATTAGATTTGAATAACTTAGGAGAGAAAGAAGAATATTCACAATTAGTATTATCATGAAATTAACATTGAATGGGTAGGGGATTACTATCTTTAGAATAATTGCATAATATTTCATTATCCTTCCTTTGTAAATCTAGAGCTATGATGTCACTTTGGATTTTTAATTCATGTTCATTAGCATCTTGTGACATCAAGAGAGGAAGATAAAATAATTGCATTATTAATTGCTTTCTAAGGAGGAGAGAGATTATCAAAATATTCCATATAATTAACTATGAATAAAGGAGAGTGTGGAATATAGGCATATACATCATCTACCTTTTCTAAAGAGAGATGGATCAATACATGCATTTGTATCATTTGGCATTTCTTTGCTAGGGTTATGTATTTGTAATTTATATTGATTAATGTGATGGAATGAAAGAGCCAAGTTAAAAGGTAAAGAAGGTGTTCTAGTCAGTGATTTTTCATGTTCTAATCCTTTTAAGATATTAAGGGAGAGAAAATATTCATCAATAGTATGCTATTATTGTTCTAATTTTCAAAAATATGAATATAAGTGAGGAATGGGTTATGTAATTTATACATTGGTTAGTTCATTTTTTTCTTCACTATATTATTTTCTATTGTACCATTCATTTTTATTTTCACAATCATAATCATATCTATAATAATCACAGTTTGCATTAATTCAAGAATAATCTAAAGTTTTATAAGTATGATCAATAGTCCTTTCATTATTATAATCATAAGGTGTAACATTACTAGAAAAATTAAAACTAAAAGATGACCACCATTGGTAATTTCATATTTACATACATATTAAGAATCCATTTTAGATTTTTTATGAAAGATATATAAAATATACAAATATTAAACTCAATGATAATAAAAAACCAACCATACAAATAAAATCAAGGCTATCAATGGTTGCAACTAAGTAAGGTATGTCTGCTTTGTAGGCTCTCAGATATACCAATCCTAGTCATAAATAGTGATTAAAACCATGAAGGAACTAACTACAAAGGATTAAACCATACCCATATCCAAACTATCTCATCTTTGGGTTAAATTGAGAGTAACTTCTTGAGGTTAACTGTTTACCAGTGCACTATAAGAGCAAATGACCAAAGGTTTTCTATGGATTAAAAATAAAACCATAGGTGTTTATGATATACAATGAGTTATATGGAAACTAAAATATGTGAATTATTTTGTATAATGGCTTAAGTATTGGGGTATTACCCTTCACACCATGGCTCATTTAAAAATATAAACCATTTTACCTAGAACTACAACTCTTATGAGTTATAAAACTGCTAGAACACTGTTTATAAGAAAACAAAGAGAAAAAATCAATTGAAAACCAATGTCAAGAAAGAATTTTTGTGTAAGGAAACATTAATTTTGAAGCCCCAAGGTTAGAGGGAAATATAATTAGTGTCTAGAAACAAAAAATTCAATTGAAAACTTAAAGCAAAAATTAAGACAAGGAAAACAAATTTCAAATACAAAAGCATGGGCTCACCGATATGTTTACCCTATTTTTGATTAAAAAATAAATGTTTATGTGATCATATATGTTAAAATTAAAAAATATCATAATGATAAATATATACAATATTCAACTATTTTTAATTGGACAAATTACTAAATATGAAAAGTTACTATTTTGGGAAACTATTAAGATGATATATACTTAGCTCACACACAAATACTTGTTGACTATTATTACTATTTGAATATGAAAATCAAAATTAGAGGTGATTATTAGGCTTAATATTAGGCATACAATCAGAAATATAATCTAGACATCTCAGTTGCAAGTCGATGGTTGTGTAGTGCATTTCAATTTCTTAACTATGGACTTATCTTAATTAATTATGATAAATTGATGACATAAAAATATAGAGAAAACATGAATCTAGAAGTGATAGATTAGAGGCATAAGTAGAATATATTTTTGGATAGGTTTGTTGTAAGTGGATGGTGCCACAATTCACCTGAGTTTTTCGAGATCATAGTTCTCTTAGTTGATTGTAACACATGCTTAATTATTTCACCACATATGCATGTATTATTAAAGGCCATTGGAACATATTCAATTCTAAAATATCATGAAAAATAATTGAAATGAAAAAACCCTACTTTCATGTGTGTGTCGAATGGTGAATGTAAGCTTAGATGCTCATTCTCCTATTTTAATCTTGGCACAAGTATAGAGATGAAGATTCAACCTTGAATATTGCTTCAACAAACCTACAAATAGAACATTGAAATATTTTAATAGTTTTTAAGAGTGAGGAAAATTGTCCTTAATGCCTTAGAGAATCTTTGTTCTTATAAATATATTGATTTTTAATTTTGGAACTATTTACACACAAAAGTTGAACCAAGATAAAACTCAAAACACAAAAATAAGAATAAAATAAAACATGACTAGAAATAAATTTTGAAAGTTACACCTGGAAAAGTTGATGCTAAATGGACATAGTTGTAGGCTAGTCCTATCCAATTACCATATACTTATATAGAAATAAAAAGGACTAAAATTGAGGATTCCCATGACAATATGGAAAGATAAATGACCAATAGACAAATTCAAAAATCAAAATAAAGGAACATTCAGTAAAATGCAGCAATAGATGATTCATTCATTATTAATAGTCTATGCATACAAAGTTATAATAAATGTCATAAATCATGGCATTTTACCAAATTTTAGTGTTTATACTTGTATGAATGGAAGACACTCCTTCCAAGCAACCACATAGATATAAATGGCATAACTACATCTATATATGAAACTATACAAATTAAGAAAGTAAAAAGTTAATGCTCTATGATACATAAAAATACACATTATAAGGAATGCATGGAAATAAAGGTGCATGCTTTTTTCAATACCTATTCATGACATAAGTCTCTAACAATAAATGATCTATTGAGATAACACTTTTTAAAATATCACACAATGTATAAATGATGAATATCGAATATCTATGTAAATTATAGTAAAAATTTTAGAGTTTATGGAAGTAGGGCCTTTCAAATATGACAATAAGACATTGTCAGTAACTAGTTTACAAAATAAACCAAGTTTTATGTTACAAAAGTTTCTTGACAAAAAAAATGATCATTCTACCTTCCACTAGACATAGATCTATGGATCATCTATCACAATAATAAGGGAAGTCATATTTTAGCTATCATAGATAATAGACACAAAAAATATAATTTGAGGTGTTACAATAAAAGATTCAAAAGTTAAACAATCAAAGCATTATTATCTTGATACAAGAAATAGTAAAGGTACCTAATAGGGATATGCAACTTATAACTTCCAAATAGATCCAACAAAGGAAATATATCATTTAAAGTGTACAAACATCCATTAATAAACACATTTATTATTCATGTATTCATATAAGATGAATATCAACAAGAAGTTCAAGTTGATGATGAAGAAAGGACTAATAATGTATGCAAAATTAAATCTATACATAAATTAGGCCACATAATAAATGAAATACAACACACTATCTATTGTGAGGGATTAATCTACCATGTTAAATTATCAATTAATTGTGGACCAAAGGTTGTGGACACATTGATATTTGTGATGCATTATATGGAAAAATTTCATGCTACACTTGGACTATAGTGGTTATAAAAAATACAAGCTAGAATTGATGGTCAAAATAAGTGTGTTGTATTAGAATTTAAAAATGATATAATAAAAATTAAAGAAGATAGAAAGGATGAGTAGTAAAAGTTAAAACATTCAAAAACAAGTGATGTGGCATCACTTAGTAAAGCATAATTTGAACCTAAAAATGGTGTTTCATGAAATTCAATACTTTCCCATAGCCATCTTGAGAGAGAGAAATAAAATGTGACTTAAAATACCTAGGTATGATGATTTTAGTGATGATGACCCATGGACATTTGATATAATTATAAATATAATGATAATCACTCCATTAAGAGATATAAGGTCTAAATTTTGACATCCCCTAGATGTGATATTATGCATATAAAATCCAATATTCAAAAAATAAAAAAATACATAAAAAAATAAAATATTCAAAAAATACAAAAATAGTTTTATGTACACATAGTTGATTAAAGTTATTCATCATATACATGGTGAATTGCATATTCATTTTATATGCACACAATTTTCATTTTATAAATGTGTGAAATGTAGGACAAATATGTTACATATGATACATGGACATATAAAAATTTGACATTATATACACCCATTGACAACCTTTCTACATTGGGGGCATGCCTATACTGGGTGCATATTTTTACACTTATCAGGTTATATCTTTCAGTATTGGTCTATTGATCATGGTAGAATATTACACACAAATTTACCTTGATTATAATTTATAAAGTGCTATTTCATATGATATTATGATATTTTGTACTAGATGATGACATTGATTAATTATGCATACTAACATTGATTGTTCTTTGTGTGTTTAATATTGATGATTATGACATTATGTGATCATTGATGTGTGTTGTACTAAGTGTTTTATGGGTGCATTGATTATGTCTTATCACTTCATGTTTCATTATGTCATATGATCTTTTCATTTGATTCATGGCCATGTCATGTCCTCATTGAGTTAGATTTATGTCATGTTTTGTGCACTTGTGTGCTTCTTGATCATGATATTATATGTGTGTGTGTGCATGGTCACACATATGATTTTTACTATGATATTGGTGCCATTATTTATATCACATATATTTTTATTATGTGTGATTCCATTATTTATATCATACATCTACTAAATTCTTATCATTGTGTGCCTAATTGATATATCTACTATAAATTGACACATACATGCCCATTAACTTGGATTACATGTTTAATATGTTATTGAATAATTGAAATATTTTGATGATGACATATTTTATCATGTTTATATAAATAATTTACATGATTATATTTTTATATATAATGCATGGTACACATAAAGCTTTCTTTTGATATGAATAATTCATAGGCTTCATACCTCATATCAAAAGTAGTGCATATAATGGGACTGTCTTAGATATTTAAGTCATGTCAAATAGAAAATTCACATCGTGGGATATATTTTGGGATTTATATGGCTTATATTGATAAATTTGAGAAAAATTTGGGGCATTCTATAGTATTATGAGGAATAGTTGAGGTATTCTATGAAATTTTTATAGACATAGGATGACATTCCATATCACTTTTAAGTAGATGTGGATTGTATTGGGGCATGGTATTTTTTCATACAAATACTTTGCTACTTTCTATATTATGGATCAGTAGGGGATGATGGTACTATGTAATAAATTTGGCTTTATAATCCATCTATAGTGATTTACCATTTTATATATGAACCTATTTCAGGGTTCTATTTTTACATACAAGCCGAATACCAACATTCCACTTTCACATACGAACTTGATTTCATGCTTTCACAAAATAATTAATAAGATATCTAGAGTAATGTGGTTAATCATTATATGTCACGAAGTTATATAATTTCTTATTCAATGGTTATCAAAGCATTTACACTCCTCAACTTGCATTTTGAACAGTTGCATCTCCTTAGGGCACAATCACCCCATGGTGTTCTCAAAATAAATTAAATAAGTGGTAACTTGGTTTGCGTACCATCATGTATATTCATTCATTATATTTAAAAATTTATGTGATTCAATGATCTATATTATTTTCAATTACTTATCTTGATAAGACACTGATTATAAATGTTTTCTTGTAAGTTTCACATGAAAAAAGGGGAAATTTAGAGCATACTTGTCAACACCAAGTATAATTATAATAGATACCATTATTTTAGTTTAGAATTTTTAATACTAGATTAAAATGGGGTGATCTTTAGACACCTACATTTTGTATTAGAAACTTTAGAAACATTAATGTTGGCACACTTATACTTGGACGTTACATACACATTTGATTCTTGTGCACATTGTCCATCTGTCTACCTAAATTCTTGTCTTGTCCAAACCTATATGCCAAACACACATATTAAAAATTAGCCTATTTTATACAAGAACCTTATAGACTAATAAAAAAAACTTATCCATATCTTAGATCACTAATTTTCACTCTTAGAATAATACTCATAATGGATGGATAATTGAAATTAATATAAGTGTTACCTTTGCTAGCAGTGTCCAAGAACACTTAATGTTTATTTTTAAAATTTTTAAGTCTCTATTATATTTACCCAGACACATTTTATAGATCAATCATAGTGGAAAATATAGAGTCAATTATAAATATAAATCAATCTTAAGGTTATACTCACTTAGATATTACCTTGAGAATCACTTGAGAACTTGAGTAATCAATTTTCACTCTATTGAAATATTATCACAATGGCATACATATTTGAAAACTATCATGAATCAAATGGAGAAAGAAGTATTCAAAACTTTGGAGGCATGATTTACTAGCAACAACTACATCTTGAAAAGTGTTATTAGGAAAGTGCATAAAAAACTAAATGAGATATGAGTAAGATAAATAAATACTACCCTATTCTTATTTTCAAATGTATTTAATAAATCTTAAAAGGGTTAATAATTTAATACCATCTCCTTTTATTTAGGAATATGTTTACAATATTTCTATTATTTGAGAAATCTAGGTTGTAATAGTATTGGGTAACTAGGCTATTAGTATTTTGAAACCTATAGAATTTCTTACCTTTAAAATTAGTAAATTTTTTAAAACCATAGTAAGGAACCCTAATAGCTTAATAGTTATCTCATATGATAATTTTTTACATTAAACTCAAAATGTAGGGTTTCAGGCCTTTTCTGGTAGATGAGTTAGGAGGTTAAAAATGAGGGCCATATTTTGAAATACTTACCCTAAACCATTTATCAGAATTAATCATTGTATAAATTATTAAATTTATAAATTAGTGAATTATACAATAGTGGTTTATTACCTCAACTTGGATAAATATAATTTAGTTTTTTTAACCTCTATGTTATATATATTGGTCTACGATACATATTACTGAGTATTATAGTTTATATATATATATATATATATATATATATATATATATATATATATATAACTATGGTGAATATGAATTGAATTTACTGGGTATATCGATTAAGTTTAGTCTTCTCATTTGAACATTGAATGGGAAACAGTTTTCCTTCTTGATTGTAGCCTATTAAGACTACATTGGATTATCAACCATTTTTAAAGGTATTATTATATTTTTGGAATTCATTGAGCCATAGCTTTAAAAGGCATTAAAATGTTGGTTATTTTCTCTCTCTCTCTCTCTCTCTCTCTCTCTCTCTCTCTCTTTATATATATATATATATATATATATAAACTAGTATGAAGTTGATAATTTGAGCCATCAAGAAGTATACTACAACTATATATACTATAATCAATATATTTTTATGATTATCTACAACTATAACAAATATACTCATGTTTCAAGAACTCAATAGATGGAATTCATACTAGTTTATATATATATATTATGATTATCTACAACTATAACAAATATACTCATGTTTCAAGAACTCAACAGATGGAATTCATACTAGTTTATATATATATACACTAGTATGAATTCCGTCTGTTGAGTTCTTGAAACATGAGTATATTTGCTATAGTTGTAGATAATCATAAAAATATATTGATTATAGTATATATAGTTGTAGTATAACAATATATTTTTATGATTATCTAAAACTATAACAAATATACTCATGTTTCAAGAACTCAATAGATGGAATTCATACTAGTGTGTATATATATATATATATATATATATATAAACTAGTATGAATTCCATTTGTTGAGTTCTTGAAACATGAGTATATTTGCTATAGTTGTAGATAATCATAAAAATATATTGATTATAGTATATATAGTTGTAGTATACTTCTTGATGGCTCAAATTATCAACTTCATAAATAGTGATAGCCACTATTTGACTTGAAGGCTGAGCCTAGATGTATCATGGTTATAACAAGCTAATAGTAGTTAAATCACATATCTAGCTTTATAAAGCTCAAACTTACTTGAAAATTGACTGTTAAGACTTGTAAGTGGCCATGAGTAATTATTTGTAGTTTTTGAGTAATCAAGTAAATATGATTTTTCTTTTAGCATTAGTATAGTTAATAAATTTGGTTTTGAGATAAATAAATCTAATTTGGAAATTAAACAATCCCTTATAAACCTGATGGTGGAGTTCAATCCCCACCCATAGGCTTATAAGTGGTAAAATACCTTGAAAATGGGATTTCTATTTCATATCTTTAAGATTTTAATAAAAACTATGAGATCTTGATGTGCTTGAGGTAGACTTGAGTATGGAAAGTCATAATTAAATGAGATATTTAAAGTTTACAGTACATTTATAAATATGAATTGTGAATGTTTATGGGTTGTGTTGAACATAATGACATACACTTGAAAACAAACTAGTAGTTAAATAATTAGTGGGTAATAAAGAGTGATATTGTAGTAATACAGATATGCATTGATCATAATGAAATAGTGAAAACCAATTATTATTTTATAAATACATACTTGTATTAGATATATTAGAGTTGTTTCATTACAAAGTGCATGTATTTATTAGGAAGTGTAATAAAATTGTATGTTATGAAACTTGTTTGATTTATCATAGGTTTTTAGACTATTATGAACCTTGTATGATTTTTTATGGGTTATTATATTCATATACATTTTATCCACCTTGTTAAGGAGTGATGAGTGATAGACATGGAGTCTAGCTATAGTCATCTATCACTAGTTAAAAAGGTGGTTAAATAGTGAAAATGTGTTATAGTAGAGAGTATATGACATGGACTATGACTTAGATTTATGAAATTTGATAATATTATAAAAATAATTTTTCCAAATTAATTTTATAGTTATATACATTATTTGTCTACAATACCCTCTAGTTTTTATTCTTGTTTGAGGTCAAAATAGATAGAGGTGTACCATAGAGTATGTTTGAGTGAATGTATATAATAGTGATTGTGCTTACACAAATTATTCTCGGTTGGTTCTAATTACTTGCATCATCATTATATACCTATTCCTCACTAAGGTCCACTCTCAATGGGGAGGTGTGTAGGAGACCATCGATTTGTGGTTGGAGGAAAATACCTAGATGATGATTTCCATATCTATATCTAAACCTTTTTCTTAGACATACCCATGGCTATTAGTCTAATTTTGTATTATGGAAGATCTATTATACTACTGTATTAGTGTATTATGTCATTATTGTATTAATTTGATAAATATAATAGCGGTTGTATAAAAAATAATCATTCATTATTCATTATAGTTTATTATAGAAATGGTTATATCTATTACTTATGGATGTCTTAATGTTCATTGTTATCTTTTGAATTTGAAATAATGTACTATTATACCTTGCCAATAAGATGTAGAAGGATTGGTGCAGTGGTATGGTTGTTCCCATCCCTACCCAATTTTGAATTTTAGAGGGTGTTTATAAGTTTTATGTGGCCATTTACTTGATGGTTTCAATGTGATCAAGTGTTAATGGTTCTATATTTCTCTCAAGGACAGGCCCCCCCATTTGTGCCCCAAGATTGGTTATAGCTTAAGTCAAAAGCTAAGTATCAATTTTTAAAAATGTACTATTATACCTTTAAATCTACATATATGTATTGATGTATAATCTTAATATATGTAAATCATTGAGTATTATTATATTATTAAATGCTTAATTATTTATACAAATGAGATGTTTGAATGAGGAGATTATTGTACATAAATTATTTTAATTTAAAAATCAATAAAATATGTGTTTGAATGAAATGTATATAGTGAGAAAATATTGGTAGTATATACAAAATGTTTGGGAACATTAATTACTCTTAAGGAACAACAAATAGTTAATTTTGTTAACTATTAAAAAAATTATGAAGTTAGTAGGGGACCCTAGAGGGGTTATAACATTATGTTTAACATCACAGGTACATTATTTTGTTCACTCTTAAATACAAATGGTTGAATACCTAGTAATTATATTTTGATCCAATTAGTATGTATGCTTACTAAAGTGGTAGTATACCTAAAATAGGTGATGTGATAATTTGTTCTGATGTGAACAAAATAAGGGTAAATACTTAATTTTAGTTTAAAACCCTAGGCTTATTATTATACCACTTCTAGTAAAAAGTTTTTCAAGTTTTCTTGATTTCAACTAAATCCACAAGAATACATCTAATTTTAATTTGAATTTAATAAAGATATAACATAAAATAATAATAGGTTTGAGACAATAATTCTTTAGATTAGCCACATTCATAAAAAAATGGTAATGTGAAAGTTTCACCATCATATTGATCCACATTTCCTCAAGAAAATATCCCAAGTTAAAACATATATAATGTTATGTGGTATGAATGGAATTATAGATGTTAATTTTCTTGGTTATGAAGGTTTAACATCTAGTGCAAAAAAAACTTCAATAATTTTAGTTCTAAAATGTTCTCAACTCTCATAATATTGAAACCACTTAAAGATGCAATGGGGAAGGACAAGAAAGACAAAAACATGGAGATGGATTCTTAAAACATATAAATTATGAATTAAGTTATAAATATACTAAAATTTATTTTAACATGAAGGATTAATTTTTAAAATGAATTTAGGAAGAGTATTTTCATAACAATTCTACTATGTCTAAAAATGGCCCTGATCCTAATTCTTGGTAGAGGACTTTCTCATTTCTGTGGAACTCCTTGCATATAAATACCATAATGATTCATATAGTTTTCAAGTCTATTATATGGAATAATATGATAAAAATAAATCATATAAAATAAATAATAAATACAATAAAGCATATTGGATAAATTATGAGTCATGTATAACTTCAACTATTGCATCTTGATTATTAATCATGAAAACTCTAGACCTTTCAACAACTATCCCATTTCAAGTTTCTAAAACTAAGAAACTAGCCATTTATTGTCATGTGCAAGGTTTTATAATTCAATAAAAAACTTATAATAATTTATGGAAAATGAAAAATAACCCTAACTATACTTATGAGGGTTGATTATCTTGCAATGACCAAGAAACTAGTGGTGCCCTCCCACAGATTTCACCATTTTTTAGAGTAGGAAGGAATGAAAATGTCATTTTCTATTGATACACTATAATATAAGGCTTATATTTGAGAGGAATGATTAAATTATCTCATGTTACAAAAATAAGATATTAATTAGGAGGAACACATAAATTTGAAAGGTCTACCATGATGAAGCAAGAGTGAAGAAGAGAAATGAGAAAGCTCATGAGAGAAATATGTAAGTGCAAACAAATTTTAGACCATTAATCCAATAAAAATTAAAAACTAAATTTTGAAATTGATATTTTAGTTTTTTAATATGTTTTATACCACCATATATCCCTTGAGGTGATATGTATATCCAGGTATTTTGAGGATATCCAAGAGCTTGGAGAAAGATAACAACTTTTTTGTAGTGGAAATAATATTTTTTTTGGTTTTACAAAGGTTAATATTTTACCTACCAAGTGTGAACATGTTATATTTTTAACTTTATTTCAAACAATTTTTAAAGAAAGCAATCACCTAATATTATTCATCAAATCACAAAATTTAATGAATTACTCATGCCTTATTTTAATTAGTTGCTTGACTCAAAAGTTTATAGGCTGTATTTACAACTAGAAGAATATAACATATATTTTTTATCCTCTCTATTAGATTATGTTGTGTCAGTATTACCTATGATTTAAAAAAAGCTTTCAACCTTGAAATTTGATAGAAACTCTTTAAAAGAGCTACTTAAAAAAACAATAATGAAATGTTTCATGCATTAAAGTTTACCTTTGTTTTTTAGGAGATTAAGGTTGATTTCATGGTGAATATTTAGGAGAAGACTTAGTTTGATAATATTTATGCCTATGTTCAAAATACCATCCATCATTCAATATTATAACACCATTGTTATACTGCCATTTATGTTTCCCTCTAAACTGTACATGCCTAATTGACCCACCACAACACAAGGAGACACTTACATTAACCTAATTTTTAAAAAAATATATACATGTTAAGCATACATATATGTAGTTTTTTTACATTATTTTAACAATATGAAAATTATTACTTATTTTTCTATGATAAATTATGAGAACCATAAAGACTTTATGTCTAGATATTTGTAAATAGAACTGGATTAGTGAGACTATTTACTAGATGACACATATACAAAGCAAGATATAAATCATTAAAAAATAAGGAAATTACATATTTACTTCAACAAAATGGAAACAACATATTTAATTGATTCATTAGATATTTCTCACTTCTAAACATATCTAGATATAATATGTTTTACCTGTAAACAAATAAGTTCAAAGCATCAAATATTGCTTAAAAAATTAAATAAACATCACATATGTTAAATAAAGGCATGATTCATACTTAAACCATCAATACCAACTAGCTATTACCTTGATTAATTATCTACATAAACATTTGGACCTTGACCATTGATGATAATGCCATCAAGACTACCCATAGATATATTGAATTCAAGTCATCTCCCAAGGACTACACATAAGTACAATATTTCATAGAGGGTGGTATTGTAATAAAAAGAAGAAAAATAAATATGCATAAGTATAATTTTAACCTAAGCAATTTTCTATAACATTAAAAAAATTAATCTCTTCACTATTTCTAGCTAATATAAAAATTTCACTTTGATTGTGGGCTATGATAATGTACAGCATGATTGGCCTTGTACTAGTCTCCTATCATGTGAGTGATATCACCTTCACTATCAAGTAATGGAACATGTAAATTAGTTTGATAACAAATTTAAGGCCTCCAAATTCTCTAGTTCCCTTACAGAAGTATAGTGATGGGAAATAAATATAGCCATGTGTTTTAACCTTCACCTAGAATTTGTATGTAAAGTTTCATCCTACTGGTGTATTATTGGAGCATGGGTGTAGAAGATGAAGAGGTGTTGAATAATCTATTTTTAAAAACATGATAATGTAAATGGGAATCATCTCAAATCAATTGGTATAAAAATAAATTAGTGAAAATAAAAATAATAAACACTATTGTGTGTTCATAAATATTGCACTTAATAGATAAAATGAAATCACAAATTGTGTAAATGTACATATTAGTCAAGAATCAAGAAATAAACTTACAGATTTAGAACATTTACTGTGATCATTTAAATATCAACCACGAACATTAAATTATACATCCTACAACTTCTATAATCCTAATAAATTCATTGCACACATTTGTCTCCATTGAACTATTAAATATGAAAGCCTTTGGCTACATTGAACTATATTTATTTTTACATATACAATTTTTCAAATGAAAAATAAATATGAGACTTCCATGCACTACACTTTTTTTCACCCTATCAATGCTATAATAGAACTACCTAAATACTTACACTTTCCCTTGTAAATAAATATGCAAAATGTTGAAAACCCCCAATACTTTTTGACTATCACTAAAACCCTAGACTATGGTGAAATTATATAATTAATGATTTATTATAAAATTTACCTCAAAAAAAAGTTAAGGTTCTACCATAAGGATTTTACACATATGTAAACAAACATTCTTATATAAAAACTGAAGCGAAGCTAAAAGGATCACATAGATTACAAAAACATATGAGAAGCTGAAGTACTCCCTTTACTACATGTAATTTTGATCACCAAATATTAGTTCAATTTTAATGAGATTTTCCTAAGACTGAAAACCTATAGAAAGATCCACATCTCTCAGATAATGGATTACATTTTACATAGCAAAAAACTTAGATTGCATGAATTTATAGACTTGCACAAGAAAGTGGAGAAAAAATAAGAACATATAAACAAATGAAGTATATATAGATTCACCCCAAAAAAAGACATAGAGATTATGTATTTTAAAAATTTAATATGATGATAGTATACAACATTAAAATATTCTAACTACTTAAAACCATCTAGCATCAAATTTTATATGAAGATTGTTGCACACATTTCAACCCTTTCACATAAAAATATGAAAATGTAATAATTATAACAATGCTCTATCAAAATAATGAACATTTACAAGTCACATAAGTATTTACCTAATGGAATGTTTGAACTTATAATTATATGTGATTTCAAATATTTAGATTTTAAATTTCAACATGCTAATTTTCTTCATTTGTGTTTGATAACCATTATTTCCATTCTCTTTAGAAGTTGTTGTATATGGATATAGCATTTTAAAACTCTTTGAATGTAGTGTGTTGGAAACATTATTAGTCAATCCTCTTATTTCACATGTAGAGTACCAAATTTATAGAGCTCTATCAAATGGAAACTAAGGACATTGTATCTAGTTGTATAAATCCTAAAAAAGGTCCAAATTCTTGTCAAGTTTGTTTCTTAACTTAGAATTTAAGAATGAAAATGAACTAATTAATTATATCATCTTTCACTAACCCCAAAATAAATTTTTTGGCATAATTTAGCAAGATTAAAGTGTTTTTACATGCTATCACCTAGTATTTTTCTCAAAATTAATGTAGTTTATACTCTAATAATCAAGCCATATTCAAACACATTATTAAAAACTTTAACTTGTTCCAACATTGTTATGGAAAATCAAGAAAATTTCTCTCTCAACTTTGACAAAACAAATGCCTTCAATTTGTTCACCATTTAATTCAACACTCTTGAAAAAATATTATTCCAAGGTTTTGATTTCATTTTGAAAATATTACGAGCTAACATTATTCCAATATTGAGGGTATAAAACATCCATGGATTCTAGTATATCATCTCAAGGAAAGCATTGTCTAATCTATGAAAATAGACATTTTAAAATTTTATTCAGGATGGATTTTACAGAGGAGGCAACCTTAAAGAATTGATCCCTTGTAATAGGAACTTATCAGAGTCTATTAAATTGAAAATTATGGAAAAACTATTTATGGGTATTTTATATCCTCACACTTCTATAAATAAATTTCCATCTTCATCAAATTGTAAATAGTTGCTACTATTTTCAATATTTTTCCTTTTCATTAAGTTTCATCTTATGAAGTGTTCCCACATAAATAATTTGTTTTTGTTAGATATAAATTATCAAGAATAATACATGTTTTTTTCCTCAACTTGTTATATTATTAAATGTACATCATTATTTTTTGAGCTTTCTTTATAATTAATTTCATCTCTCTAACATGGGTAAAAGGCCAAACAAGGTCAATAATGTCTCTATATCACTTAACCAAAAATATTATTTGGAGATTTTTTATTTTTAGTGATGAGGTTCCTCCATTACTCCTATCAATGAATGATATTATACATACACTCTATGTTTTGTTACAAAAAAGGAAATCCTTCAAATATCAACATCTTTAAATTATTTTTATTTCTTGTGTTAAACCTTTAGATTTTTATTTCTTGTGTTAAACCTTTAGATTTTTTTGAAATTATAAATATATTTTAGGACTTCAAAAAAAGTATGAATGGATTTCATAGATAATATGTTCAAATTTTGAGTTTAACTTAAAATTTCTCTCAATTTTAAATTCAAAAGTCATTATATATGCCATGCAGTGAATATGAATCATATATGGTGTATAATAAATTTTTAACTTTACAAAAATACCCCTTCTTTGACCTCACATAATCGATGATCCATCTTCCCCTACACAAAAAAAATATTATTACAATTGAGGAATCATCCATTCCACCAATATCCTTAAAACTATTCTTGACAAGTTCAAAAATGTTATGAGAAGTTGATTTTTATATCATTTTATAAATGGAAAGAAGATGAGGATACAAACATGGTTCAAAATAGTGTAAACATGATACACACCCTATAAATGTTATCTATGGCTATAACTTCATCAAATGACATTATTAAGTATCTTGAAAGCCTTATTTTATATTGAAGTTCCTATTTTTCTACTCGAGTAAGATAGTTAGCCCATTACCAACCACTATTAGTTATCCAATAAGTAACTAAAATTTTTAGGATGCCAAAAAATTGTAACATTTCATTATATTTTGGATAATCTATCATTGGTCAACCTTTTTTTAATATGTTAAAAATAACATAGAGTTGCATAGTCTTTAAAAATTGGTTGATTCCCATCATCTTTTCAAATAGATCTGAGATGGTTCCTTCACTTACGATAAATTTTTCCTATTTAACCAATTATTTTTCATAATTACTTCCATATCCAACATGAAGATATATATTTTTCCATGGTATCATTAATTTCTCCTCTCTAATTACAATGTTTTTCTTAAAATTTCCCTGCATGCTTCTCTATGGTATCTAGCTTTAGCTACAAATGTTTTCCCCTCCAAAGTTTCCAAAAACACATCTTTCACATATGTTATTTTTATGTTTCATTAATATATTCGTTAAAAACATGTTCAATGAAAATATACTTTAACAATCATTCAACATAAAAAAACTCCTTGACATGTCCCATTGGCATGACCCTATTTTTGAAATTAGTTATTACTTTCATTAATTACCTACAAGATTGAATAATTAATAATTTCATTCACATCTTGTAATAATTCACCTATTTCATGTTCATTGGCTTTTTAATTACATATTCTAATTAAAAGTAATAATAAGCCTACTAAAGATAGTTTTGATCATAGGAAACAATTTTGGGTTCCGGTCGATCTTCTAAACCAACATATTCTTATTGAAGTTTTTTATTATTGATGTCTAACAAAATATGACAACATGGTATTTATATTTGATAAAATTCACTTTATTTTCCTATCACTTGAACTAGGAGTAGACATCTTTTAGAAAAAATTACCTTTCAATACCAACATATCAATATTAATTTCCAATGCATAACACACCCTTCAAAGATGCAAATATTGGCCATAATCACTATATATTATTTAATAAATTATCCTATTTTAATACCACTTCAAAATAACATACATACGTTCCCTTAGTAATGTGATATATTGTATTCTATTCAATCCTGTAGAAAAATTCATTTCAAAATTATGCATAATTTTAGTTTTATATTTAACTTGAATTTTCAAAGGTGAATTGTATCCTATGGAACATATATCATATGTTCAAATATAATACATGAAATTTATAAGTTTTAAATAGGAAGAAGTGAATATCATAAAATGAATTTAATGTAGTGTCTTCTTTTTTATTTTGCACAATAATACGTTCAAGCATGTGCACCTAGATCTAGCAACAAGAATGAAGTAGAAAGAAAGAAAGAAATATATAAATAGCCACAAATAACCAAAATAGATTGACGAGGCTCATAAATTAAAATAATTTATTAAAAAAATATCGCAATAAAATACCCTAGGATATGAAAAATAACTAAACACAAATTATAAACAAAAGGTGAAAAAAGTAACTGGTTGTAAGCCTAAAATTGTTAAAACATCAGCCATAAATAAATTTAAGTAGCCTTGCTAGGAAAATAATCCTCAAACATATATGGAAATTATGAAGATAAAGTAGGATACCATGAAGGGATGTCCATGCTTTATATTCACATCTACAATATCAACACATAAATTGACTTAAATAAAGAACAAGATAAGGTATGTGATGAATAATCACCTAAAGTAAAGTTTAAAATGATAAGAGAAACAATCTACGTTAATTAGGTTGAAGAAAAAAGTGAAATATCAAAGTAAGAATATGATGTTGAGAAATTTGAATCATATTTTTTATTTAATGTTAACATCAAGGAGAAGAAATAAGGCAAATTAGACTTTTAATGTTAAAAAAATCTAATGCAACATAGAATGACATATTAACAAAGGCTATGGAAGCAAAAATCATGAATAATTTGTTTGATGAGATTACTAAATTTAATTTGGAAGTCCATGACACTAAAGAATATTTCCTTCCATGTGGTAATTTTTAATATAAAAATAGACCTTAAAAAATATAAAAATGAAGTAATGTCACCTATTAGAGATATGAAGCATAATTTTTCATCACAATGGTTTAAATTATATAAAGAGATTGATCAAATTACTACGTGCAAACATAATTTTTGAATTATATATCACCTCAATATTATATACTCTTAAAAAACATATCATGGATGTACCTTTACCTTCTATACTTTTATTACTACCAAAAGGCTTGCATACACTATCTCTTTGTGCCTATTGATTATATCTTAACTCAGACCTTATATCATACTCATAATGTTACAAACCTAATTATCTTACGTTTCTACACATTTTGGACTTATGATTGTTTTAGAAATGCCCAGACACATACGTTCCTATCAGATGCCTACATATATGTAAGTGTCTTATTCTAATGCAAGTGTCCAGGGCCATAAAGTCATCTAATTTACAAATGTAGCATATCTATATGGTTAACCTAAGTGATTTAATGAGAGACATTCTCTAAAGGGATTGGTAAAAGTACATGATTAATCCTCATTCATTCCTGATGTAGCACAAACCTAGCAAATTCTTACCTCTCATAAGGTAACTTACCAAAATCACTCAATAAAGCATTCAAGTGAGTAAAGATTCTTTATTTTATCCTATTTCCATACCAGTCATAGGGAAAACACATCTATAGGTCTGAAGTACTAAAAATTTATTCCATGGATCATATTTTCTAAGTTACAAGTTAGGTCGCTATATGTACTTGCTTGTCACACATTTCATCCTTATACAGATAAAAAACCATATAGGGGAGAAATACATAAGTTTGAGTTGATATTAAAAGTATTGGATATGAAGGTAGTGTTCATTGATAGAGGGGTCTTTGAGGTAGCTCAACACTATGTTCCCACTAACCCATTTCTCCCACAACCACTATGATGATGAATAACTAGTGTTTTATCATATGACAAGGAGTGACAATCCATGACCTAGATCTAAATGCACCAAAGTAAAGGTTACATAGAGCCCAAAATCATCTAGGTGGTTACATCTAGTTTCAATACGTAATCCATACTAGACACCGACATCCAAGTCAGACAGAATTGTTGCCATGACCATCCTAGGTCGATTCAAGTGTTTGTGACTATAGATATATAATTTATAGAATCAAACAACTGATCTAGATTCCAGATCTAGTCTATTCCCTTCTTTTTCTAGATCCAAATCTATATTAGAATCAAAACTAGAAAATTATATTATTTTCATTATCATTACAATGTCTAGCATAGTTAGACTTCCTATTTTTAGCATATCTTAGGATAATAAATTCAATATATGTTTAGCTAAGTTTTTGTGATTAATCAACCTACTATAGAGATAGTTTACCACCCTTGTGCCCTAGGCTATCTATATCCCATTTAACCCAAGATTTCTTAATCTATATTTTAATGTTAAATATTTTATGAACCTAATTTGTGTGAATGCAAATGTTTCTTATTTCCTAGGGTTTTTAACTAGCTAGGGTTTCAAATTGCTATATTTTTTTAGTTATTGATTATATTATTTTGTATACAAATTAGGTGTAACCTTATAATGGGTGGTGTGCCTATTTAACACATTAATAATCCTCTTCTATTACCTAAGATTTCTAAAACTAATGAGGGACCTAATACTATGTATCATGATGATACCAATATTGATAATGAATAACATAATTATGAGGTTATCATAGAAGAAGATTATGATAATGAAAACTAATGTCATTCTCATAATTTCATATCACTATCCTAGGATACTCTACTAATATTCACCACTTAAAAATAATTTCACTTCATTAAGCTTGTCCCAATGATAGATAATTCATTAATCACATAAAATATCTTTATATATCTGGAAACAACTTGATTTGCTTTATCTTATATTGGTCTTTAATACTAATGAGATTATAGAGAATCTACAAGCATTCCTTAGTCTCTTTCAATCTCAAATTCTTGTTTTTATCACCAATACCAAATTTTTAACATTAAATTCTTCTTTTATCAAATTGATGGTTTTCTTCCTACATTCTTTCTCAATTCTAGAATATCATTATAATAATAGATGGGTTTCCATCATTGTATGTCTGTTATAGCCAAAGCCATTGATCAATTTATCAATAATCCTTTAGTTTTGGCTTAATGACATATGAATTTTTAAAAAGAACAAAATAAAAAATGATAATATGCCACTCAATGGTCTATTACTTCTTTTATTTCTTTAGGAAATTGGCCTTTTCCTTTCAATATACCTATCCATATATTTTATCTATCTCTTAAAATCCTCTATTAAAAAAATTCCTTGCAATATTAAGGTGCCAATACAAGAATTTTGTTCTTGAATTTTTTTCAATTTTTACACTTGAAAACTATATAAAAACAATGACCAAAAATATATAGAAGATCTATATTTTCAAGTTGTAATTTGATGTTTAAGACCTGAAGGAAATTTGTACACTTGAATCTTCACCTTATGATTAATATCAAAAGTGTAGTCATATAAAATGCAAAAATTGGTAACTTGAGCATGGATAATGATACCCAATCCATAGGTTCCTCTTGCTTACTTTCATGACCCCCTTAAGCTTATTTTCATTGATTTCTAGTCATCCATAGGCTTCTAGACTTGGTCCCAACTCACCTAGACTGCTCTTTCCAAGATAAATCAATCCCCCTAGGTCTTGTTTGCTCAGGATAGTAGCACCACACTTAGACTATAGCATTAGTGCCACTACTATCCACTTTTGGTGCTAATGTCCAAGTCCATTTCTAGCCCCAATGATCAGTTTCTATCAGTTCCCCATCCTTATCCTTGTCAGCCTAACGTGAGTACATTCAACCCATGACCAATAGATCCCTATAAAATCCCATTCAAAGATCATTTGAAAAGGGTTTGAAATTATCATTAAGCAAGAAATAATACAAGGAAGACCACTAAAGTAATCTTCTTTATTCTCTACATATAGCTAACCAACACACTTACAAGCTCACTCAAGTCCTTACATCAGCCCTAGCTACCTCAAGCATATTGAGTTTAAGATTATACATCTTCATATACATAATTTAACAAATCACATCAAGTTGGACAACTACATATGGATTGATCCCTCTTTGGAGTATTGATATGTAGGCAACATGCCCACACACAGGGTGTGAAGCACATCTAGTGCATCTTACACACACTAACCCCCCTCTTGCTCAAAATTGGTCAAAGCATGATGGAAGATAAGGTTTGAATAAATAATCTACTCTATAAAGATCTATATAGACTTATAACTAACTAAACTTCATAGACAAGATCACATAGATATAACAAATAAAACATAGAAAGTGCAAATCCTCAAGACAATAGTGGCAGAGGTGGACTATAGCACTGGTGCCACTACTATCAAGTTTTGGTACTCCTATCCAAAAAAAAAAAAAATTAGATCTTAATTTGTGATAGTGTCTCAGTCCTGCATAGTGAATTTCAGCCTCTATCTCGATTGAATTAATCAGTTTCCAACTAAGTTTTATTTTCTTCTCCTTATTAATATTTTAAGAAAAAATTGAATTGTAATTAATTCAAATAAATTAGTAAAATTAATTATTGTCTATTTTTTTACTAATTTTACTACTCAAACCCATTAACTAAATTAGGAAACATACACTAATATTTCCAAAATTGTTAAATCATTTGGTGAACTTGACTTACTTTGTTTGTGCATAAAAATCCTAGGAAACCTAGGGTAATTTTCCTACTAATTTTTTATATTTTTTTCTAATTTTTTACCTTCAGAATAAAATTATAAATTAGCATTAAATTTTAAAATTTCTTAGTAATATTAAAATATTTTTCTTTAAAACCCTAGTTGCCTATACTAGGTCCCAGTAATTTTCTAATCATTTTCTAAATTTTTACTAGCATATTTAAATAATAAAATCCATTCAAATTTAAAAATTCAATAGTAATTTAAAAATATATATATATATTTTTAAAAACCTTAGTTGCATCTACTAGGTCCTATTAAATCACTAATTTTACAATAAATTTATAATTTTTTACTTACATAACTAACTTAGAAATTCACTTTCAATTTCAAAATTTCATAGAAAAATTGCTCAAATAATCATCTTTCAAACTCTAGTTGCATACACTAGGTCCTACTACTTTTGAGATATCACCTTACATTCTAAAATCAAATTTCAAAATGAATCTTACATATTTAAAAAAAAATCTTACATTTCTTGAAAATAAAAAAGAGACCATCATGGGTCCTATCATGTACATGAATGAGAAGTTTATCATATGTTAATACAAAGCTTTATTCTTTGCATTTCATTCTTATATTTCATAATATATGATGATGTTAAGAAAGCTCTTATTAAACATGCTAAGATATCTTTTGAATCACCTCCTCTAAAGCCTTTATCCCATATTGAGTCATGCTGCATGGTCCATTTTGCTCTTCCCCAGACCACTACTTGTCATCAGAGAGCCCATTTGACACCCTTTGTACCTCCACCACCTTGACCTATCGATTATATTCACTCTCCTCTCATACTTACTACTAGCCCTATACAAATAGTAGATAATGTAGTTAAAGTTGTTACTCGATGTGCTACCATGCCTCTTCCACCTAGATAGGAGCCCCACCACCCTCTTATTCCTTCACATACCAAGCCCAATCCACCCACATAGGTAGATCCACACAAGGCATTGATATTTTTGATCAATTGAGAAATAATCTAGCTAAGATTTCCATTTTAGAACTACTTCAGGAAGCCAATGTGTTCAAGGACATTCTTTATCAGACACTCACTTAGACTTCTATGCCCATTGACCCTGAGCCTTCTTATTTTTCATCATTGATTAACACACTAAAAAATATAGAAGATGATATCACTTTTGATCATGATGATATGCCATCTCAAATAGTGATTGATCAAAATTTACCACTATTCATACAAGCTCAAGTCAAAACTAGCATAATTAAGAGAGTTCTAGTTAATAGTGGTTATGGAATTAATATATGTATAATTTCATTCTTACAAACCATGTGCATAGACATGACATCTATGTAAAAATCATACAAGAAAATTTAAAGATTTGATGATATACCATGATAGACATTGGGTACCATTGCTTTGGATATCATGATAGGACCCAAAATCCTCTCTATATAGTTCCAAGTCATGCCAGGTCCTCTTCATTATAATTTTTTACTTGAATGACCCTAGATACATGCTATGGGGGTAGTTCTTTCTACTCTTCATAAATGTGTTAATTTTCTCCATGGGGGATACCTATACAAATGTCCAATAGATAACCAACCATTCATATATTATCAAACTACAGAGTCATCTTCAACTATTTTACTAGATGGGACAACTCATATCACAGTTCAACCACTACCTCATTACATTTATCTTGATCAGATATATACATATGAGGTTGGAGAGAATAGCACTTCTTGCACTCTTCCACTTACAGTTGTGCCCTTAGCTCTAGATATTTAGCTAGTCACAATAGCTTTAGCCATTCCAACTACTCCATTAGTCATGATTCCTACACTTGTTATAGTTATACATTCATTGATAGAAATTTTGGTAGTACCAATTGATTCTATAGATATAGTCACTCCATTAGTTATAGATACTCTTATAATACCATTATCTTCTACTACTATAGTTGATGAGACCCCCATATCATAGTTACCCCTTGTGGTAAATCCTAAGTTACTATATGTACATGATGTTGATATAGATTCCCAAGCTTCTTTAGATGATGATATGACACCCGTACTCATAAATGACTATTTTTGTGGGTTGAGCTTTATACCAATTGTCCTATGAGAGTATCGAGATGACTCTAGATATCTCATTAGACATCTTACATCACTCTTAGCATCTCACAATACAATGTCAGGGTATACTCCACATTTTTGGCCATAGATAGATCACTTAGCACATACAGTTCACATGGTTACCTCTATGGATATATAACTAGTAATTCAGATTTAGGTTGGCATCACACAACATCAACCACATATTATGTTATAGATGTTACTTGATCATGGATTACTCACCTTACCTACAGTGTGACATAGATCTATTAGTAGATTATCATAACAAGATGGTCACCCAAATTATCTTTTTCATAAGATCATAGGTCATGATATAAATTCATGTATAGATTTACAAAATATATTAGATAAACTATAGGTTTATGGTATTATTCAGATTACAACACCACTATCACTAGCTTCTTCATTTCCACCAAAGTAATCTACTACCAAAACTAAATGTCCCATAGAATAATTAATATCTCCACCACCAGAGCAACCTTTAGTTAACCTTTGGTAGGATGACACCATGTACATAAATTCTACAACATATGATGATGATCTTTAGGTATTTGATGATGTTCATGATCCCTTCCTCCCTATCCATCTCTAGTTAGCTCTATCCTTGGAACCTTTACCACCTCCAGCCTAGCCTTTTATTCATACGCTTATATATAATCTCATTATGATTACTTTTACATAATTTTCTTTGTATCACCTATACATAATTTATTATGCTTGATTGTACATAGTTCAAATATATCAAAAATACCAAAAACATTCAAATAATTCAAAATATAAAAACATGCAAATAATTTAAAAATACCAAAAATATTTTGATTGTATGCATCATCCATGCTCTACATTTCTACTACTATGCTAGACTTACATGTGCTATTTTATGCTTATTATTTATTGATTTATCTACATTACCATACTTTAATTGATCTTATTTTGAGTGTGTGAAGTAACATCCAGCTCTCTGATTGCTTCATTATACCCATTGAGGGGGTATCCTACTTCTACATCAAGACACATATCGATATACATACCCATTGGGGGCATCTTCTACCTAGCTACACCATCCAAGTTATGTCATTCTTGCACCACACATTCTAGTTATCATGCTGATGTACATTACTTACTAGCTTACATAGATTACTCAATCAACAATCACTACTATATAACACTTGTGTATTACTTAAGTATATACCTAGTCTTGTACTAACATGTCTTGCATACTTTCCCACTTGCTTTGATTAGTTATATGTGATTGTACTTCTAGTTCCTTATATGATTTCTTTTCTTGCTTAGCGTAGCTAGATTATTTAGATTTATTAATTCCTATTTGTCTCCTATATGTGCCTTAAGACATTTTCCAATGTCCTTTTCTTATATTCATGTGTGTGCCTTAGGACATTTACCAATGTCCTTTGCCTATACTCCTCTATATGATTGTGGATTCCATGCTAATTTTGATTGTTTCAATTGTATGTGTATGTTGCATTTAAACATGCCTTCTATGATTTGTTTCTAGTTTAAGTGACTTGTACCCATGTAACTTATTTGCTTGGCCCCTTGGCCACCCTTACATGCTTCTTGATTTTTGCCTTATGTGATTATTGCCTATTTTCTTATTATAGTTTGTAATGCCATGATTCGCATCATGCATTTATCTTGCTTTATTGGAAGCCAATATTTTATTTTTAGTTTAGTAAATTACACATATTATTACATTATTATATCCATCTAGGCATACCCTTATTGATCTAACAATCTTTCAATACAAATCATGTTATATTTTTAGATATCTTGTTGATTATCATTTCTATATCATGTATTTTTGTAGCATAACACACTTGTAGGGATCTTTCTTCTAAGGAAAGTCATTACAAGCTCTTCATTCCTACCTCAAAACAGGGGCCAACAAATAAGGGTTTTCTCTTAGAGATCAAAGCTCTTAATGGTCAAAACATGAACATTCAGAACACCTAGAACAACAACCAGACATCAAACCAGTCAGAATAGACTAGGTAGATAAAGAATCTATAACAATTACCAAATTTAGACCTTGACAATGGTGCCCAACTTAGACAAAAGTGCTGGTTCCACTAGTGTCCACTTTTGGTGCTCCTATCCAAACAACAAAAAAACTAGTTTTTCTATAAATAGATAGAAAGGTAAGTTCAGTTACAGTTTTGTCAGCTATAGTTCAAACTAGAATCAACAATTTTAGTATAGTTTTTCTTAGAGAATATAGATATAAGGGGCATAATATAATGCATGATGGCTCTTGATTTTAGTTTTAGATAAGGTAGTTGGTATAACTTCTAGATCAAAATCTATGTTTCAGAAACCAATGATTAGGGGCAATGTGTGTGGCACATTTGTTTTCTTTTCATTTTTGTATTTAGTATTACCTAGGCATTCTTAGCAATTGCATGCCTTATTCCATCTGTAAATGGTTGGAATAATTTTGGAATGGATTTCATACAAGCCTAACTTCACAAGTTCTTAATTTTTTGAGTTCTTGAGTGGATTTAATACAAGCCTAGTACACCAGTTTAGAGTGGCTTTCATACAAGCCTAATATCCATCTTTTGAAGTGGCCATGAGTGGCCTAGTTTTTAGCATACATTTGGCTATCCATGCCAACATTTTTAGATCACTATACATTCATGGATTTAGGAGCCATATCATATGACATACATTTCATACTGGTATTAGTTCATAGCTTCACTTCATAGGGAAATGATGGAGACAACGGACTAGCTAGACTTTATATTATTAAGCCACATGTTCAAAGGGAGTGGACACATAGTCCAAACATTGATTATCACATGCATGATCATATAGATTTACTTAGTTTGTGATGATGGAGCCAAAGGGCTAGCCTTTGCATTCTTGAGCCACTTTTAGGGAATTGAGTACTCATCTCCATTCATGATATTAATCTTGGTACAATACCTTCTAGCATTACTCAGCATAATACAACATCACTCAACATCACAATACATTTTGTATTGGTTCATGTACCAAGTGAGTTGTATTCATTCCTTTCTCTTCCTCTCTCTCTAACCTAGTTTTTTATGTTCTAATTTTAGATATAGGTATCTAGTAAGAACTGATCTACTCTTTAGGTTTCTTATAGATTCATACTTTACAACGTGCTCTCTCTATGCACACCTAGAATCATAACAACTTCATGAGCTTCACCCTTATAGGTAATTTTAGATATGCTTTCTATTTTTATTTTATCCAAGTATTTCACTTTGTTGCATCACTAGAATAAGGGGGGGAAAATATATTCATATAAAATGCAAAAATTGTTAACTTGAGCATGGCTAAGGTCACCCAACCCATAGGTCCATCTTACTTGATTTCAAGAGCAGATTAAATTTATTTTCATTGATTTATACACATTAATAGATTTTTATACTTGGTCTTAGCTAACCTATACTACACTTTCCAAGATAAATCAATCCCCCTATGACCCATCTGCTTAGGATAGTAGTGCTTAGACTATAACATCAGTGCCACTACTACCCATTTTTAGTGCTATTGTCCAAGTCCATTTATATTCCAAATGGTCAATTTATTATGATAATTCATCTTTATCCTTGTTGGCCTAATGCAAGTACATTTAACCCATGACCAATAAATCCCTATAAAATCCCTTTCAAAGATCATTTAGAAAGGGTTGGCAATTATCACTAAGCAAGAAAGAATACAAGCAAGACCACTCAAGAAATCTTCCCTATTCTTTGCATATAATTAACCAATAAACTTAAAATATCACTCAAGTCCTTACATCAATCCCTATCCACCTCAAGCACATCTAGTTTAGCATTCTACATCTTCATATACATAATTACATAAAGTACATCAAGTGAGATAACTACATATGGCGTGATTTGAAGTATTGGTATGTAGGCAGTGTGCCCACACACAGGGTGTGAAGCATGTCTAGTTCATCTTACACACACTAACCACCCCCATCCCCCACAACTCCCCCCCCCCCCCCCCCTTTTCTCAAAACTAGTTAAAACATGATGTAAGATAAGATTTTAAGAAATAATATTCTCTATAGGGAGATATACAAAATTTTAGCTGATGAATCTTTATAGACAAGATCACATAGACATAGTAAACAAAATCTAGAAAGCTCAAATACTCAAGAAAAAAGTAGAAAAGGGGGAATATAATGCCAGTACCACTACTATCTAGTTCTGGTGCTCCTATCCAATCACAAAACAAAGTTTAGATCTTATTTTGTGATAGTGTCTCAATCTTGCATAGTGAATTCTAGCCTTTGTCTCAATCAAATCAATCAGTTTCTAGCTAAGTTTTATTTTATTCTCCTTATTACTATTTTTATAAAAGTTTGAATTGTAATTAATTTAAACAAATCAATATCTTAATTATTATTTATTTAATTATTTTACTACTCACACCCTTTAACTAAATTAGGAATAATACACTAATATTCTTAAAATTGTTAAATCAAGACGTATAAACTGGCTCAAAATTTTTTTTTGACTGATGGTTCTCTTCATATCCTCATTTTCAATTCACACATGACTTCAAATTAGATGTAAAGATTTTTTAAAAAATCTTGAATAATTACTAACAAGTTGATGTGAATAGTTTTCTCAGAACTATAAAACTTTTAGACTTTTGTTTCCTTGTCCATCAATTGGACTTTGTTAAAGCACTAGGAATCATTTAATTTTTAAACACTAATAGAGAATAAGAAGACTAAGACTCAATCTTGTGTGAGAATTCCACTTCATATTGTTGGTAACAAATTTGAATATATATTTATGTTTTTTCTTACCCAATCAGTAGAGAATTTCCTAAATATTGCTATGGATTTTTTAATATATGCATAATAGATTTGAATAATTCAAAAAATTCACCAACATTGAATGATACACATTTCTAAAAATAATATATATGCATGATTTATCAACTATCTCTTATTATTCAAACTTATTAATACCTTAATATAATGTTCCTACCATATAATAAAATAATTGTAGGTGGTTGTAGATGCATATTTCCAATTACAAACAATTATAGGTGTGCAATTTAGAACTTTGAAGGTTTTTAATTACAAAGCATTGAATTTAATAGAAGAATACTATGAAATTGAATGAAACTTACTCATATAATATAGAACCATATAGAAGTCAATATACAAATCTTGATCCTCCTTAATATAGTAATAAATTTCATTTTTATATATATATATATATATATATATATATATATACTTCTTATGATAATGGATTGTCACTGAGTGTAATAAATCACACTTTTCTTCTACAATACTTACCTTCAACACATGCTAATCTTCCTTTATTGATTATTCACACAGTCTTCTTAATAGAATGCAAGCCTAAAGGCCTTCATAACTCCTCATACTATCTAAGCATTCATACTCATGTCTCCTCCATGATTCAACTTTTATATTTATTTATTTATTTACTTTATTTGTCTCCTCTAAGGTTGCTTTGATGATGATCCTCTCCCAACAACTATGCTAAACATAGTTGTCTTCTCCAACATAAAGGCCTCAAATTTTATCTACGTAGGTAGGAATTATATGAATTATTTTACTTTTATATATTTACAAATGATAATACACCTTATAAAGCTTATAAAATTTACACATAATTTTAATATTTAAATTTCACTTTTGATATAAAAACTTTAATTATACTAGTTGACACATTAAAACTTTTATTTGACCTTACAAAACCTCTTAGGACACATGTAGGACCTGACAAGACTTATTACATTACAATTTCACAATTATCTACATGTTTACAATATTTTTCTCCTAATGCTCCTACCTCAGACTCCCCAAAAGGAAAAAAGTTTTGAGCTCTTGCTCAAAAGAGTTATCTTCTTTTTCTCTTCTTCCAATCCATTAGTTTCTTTACTTGACTTTTTCTACTTCCTTTTTTATTTACTTGAAATTATTAATAACACATGAGCTCAAATGGCTTAATCTTCTCTTTATCTTTTTTAATGAAGTCCAGTATATAGAACTCCATCTCCCTATCTTCCAAGTCTTTCACACTTGCATATGCAAAGCTCAAAATACAATTAGTTTGAAAATCTTAAGGCATTATTGCCCCTCCATCTACATATTCATTTAGGAGCTTCAATAAGTACATATCCATTCCTTTGATAGCCTCTTCATCTCTTATGATTCTCAAATATTCTGTCTCTATCATGATTTGATGCCAAATCATTTCATCTTATTCATTAAAATCTACCATATCTTCATTAAAAGCTGGCTTATCTTCATCTTGCATCATTTATGACACCTTTTTCTAGAATATATCAAATTATATAAACAATTCAATGGGTGTTTCTTCCTTACATCCATCATTCATGAACCTATCTAACAATGTTATTGTTTGTTCATTAAAAGCATCTAGTTGAAAATTTACGTTTTCTTTATCAAATACAATGCTAGAAAGAAAAATAAGTGTTTATTTTTCTTTACATATACCTTGAATAATCCCATACATAGGCTAAAATTATCCTTCATCTCCTTTGTCCTACAATACATCACCATCTTTACGTAATTCTACATGCATATTAGTAAAATTGGTATGAAAAACAAAAAACTGTTATCCACTTCATGCTTTTTTTGAATCAGCTCTGCATCACTGATGAGATATTCTTGAAGAAATTATTCTTGTTCTATGTCTTCAACCAATTATACTTCTTTTAGATGAAAAAACATTGCTTTTTGCTCCAAGAGCATGTTCACTTTTCCATAGTATAAGCATGTTGTCCATGTTTCTCTTTTGTTACCAACACTTTGACTTCATCATTTAGGCCTTTATATTGGACTATTTATACATCTATCTTCTTAATTGTATGCACACATATAAACAAATCATTAGTTTTAAAAATCTGATCTTGTTTACCTCTTTCTTTTCCTCCTTGGATTACTTTGCTAGCAATTTTTTTTCCACTTCTATCTCTCTCATCTTCTTGTAGCAATTAACATTCTCTAAACCCTTCATTTTATCTTCTATTTTTAGTGTCTCTTTTCCTTAGGCCTCACTTAGACATATTTTCCTTAGTAAGTCTGTTTCACCCTACTATCTAGTACCTCACCTAGGTCTTGTCCACCCTAGTTTGTTGGTAGTTTTCTAGTCCTTTCCTTTGAACTTATTCACCTTCTCTATGTTTTTTTAAAAGCTCTCCTTGAGCTTTTCTCTAAGATACTAATAGCTCTCTTTCATTATTTCAAGACATTCTAGTTATAGGTCTTTTCCATTCAAATCTCTTATTTAAGGTTTCCAATAACCTCTTTCCTCTCACTTTTTCTCAAAAACCTATAAATTATCAATCACTATAATCTGCTGCTTAACCAAATCTTCATAAACAAAGTCATACCTTTTCAAATATCTTACATCATGATCCCCAAATTCCTTCATTATTTCTTGATGTATGCCTAAAATCATTCTTCAAGAAATCCTTTAGTATTTAAATAAATCATCAATATCTGAGAGCTTGCCCACTCTAATACCAAAATTGATGGAAATCTCATAATTTCATAGCACTATCCTAGGATACACTACTAATATTCACCACTTAAAAATAATTTCACTTCATTAAGCTTGTCCCAATGAAAGATAATTCATTACTCACACAAAATATATTTATAGATCTGGTAACAACTTGATTTTCCTTAGGCCCTTATCTTATATTGATCTTTAATACTAATGAGATTATAGATAGTATACAAGCATTCTTTGGTCTCTTTCAATCTCAAATTCTTGTTTTTATTCCAGTTACAAAATTTTGAACATTAAATTCTTCTTTTGTCAAATTGATAGTTTTCTTCTTACATTTTTTTTCAATTTTATAATGTCATTTTAATTCTAGATGCTTTCCATCATTGTATGGCTATTGTAACCAAAGACATTTATCAAATTATCAATAATCCTCTATTTGTGGCTTAATAATAAATGACTTAAAAAAATAAAATAACAAATGATACTATGCCCCTCAATGGTCTATTACTTCTTTGATTTCTTTAGGAAAATTTCCATTTATTTTCAACATACCTATCCATATATTGTATCCATATCTTACAATCCTCTACTAAAAAATTTCCTTACAATATTAAGGTGCCAATACAAGAATTTTGTTCTTTAAAATTTTTTAATTTTTGCATTTGAAAACTATATAAAAAAATGACCAAGAATATATATAAAAGCCATATTTGTAGGTTGTAATTTAATGTTTAAGAGCTGAGGGAAATTTATAAACTTGAAGCTTCACCTTATGAATAATATCAGAAGTATAAACTGGCTCAAAAAAGTGATAAATTTTTAGATTCATAGTTATCTTCATATCCTCATTATCAATTCACACACAACTTCAAATTAGATGTAAAGAGTTTTAAAAAAAACTGAATAAGTACTTACATGTTGATGCCAACAGTTTGCTTAGAACTATAAAACTTTTAGACTTTTGTTTCCTTATCCATCAATTGGACTTTGTCAAAGCACTAGGAATTGTTCAGATTTGAAACACCAATAGAGAATAAAAATACTAAGACCTAATCATGTTTGAGAATGCTGCTTAATACTATTGGTAACAAATTTGAATATTTATTGATGTTTTTGTTTGCTCAATCAACAAAGAATTTCCTAAATATTATTGTGGATTCTTTTCTATATGCATAACATATTTGAATAATTTAAAGACTTTACCAACATTGAATGATACACATATCTAAAAATAATATATATCCATGATTTATCAACTATCTCTTATTCTAAAAACTTATTATTGCCTTCATACAATGTTCTAATCATATAACAAAATAACTATAGGTGGTTGTAGATGCATATTTCTAATTACGAACAATTTTAGGTGTGTAATTGATAACTTTAATGGTTTTTTTACTGCAAATCATTGAATTTAATAGGATAATACTAAAAATTGAATGAAACTTACTCATGCAATATAGAACCATATATAATTCAATATACATATCTTGATCCTCCATAATATACTAAAACATTTCACTTTTCTATATATATAGACTTTTGAAGATAATGTATTGTCCTTGAGTGTAATAAATCACACTTTTCTTCTACAAGACTTACCTTTGACACATGTCAAGCTTCCTTTATTGATTATTCAAATAGTCTTCTTAATAGAATATAGGCCTAAAGGCATTCATAACTCCTCATCTTCTCTAACCATTCATACCCATGTCTCCTCCATGATTCAACTTTTATATTTATTTATTTATGTACTTTATTTATCTCCTCTAAGCTTATATTGATGTTGATTCTCTCCCAACAACTATGCTAAACATAGTCATCTTCTCCAAGATAGTCTCCAACACAAAAGACTTAGCTTTTATCTACGTATATTGGACTTATATGAGTTATTTTAATTTTACATAGTTAAGGAGGATCATATGCCTTATAAAGCTTATAAAATTTACACATAATTCTAATATTCAAAGTTCCCTTTTGATATAAAAACTTCAATTATACTATTTGACACATTTAAAACTTTTATTTGACCTTAAAAATCTCCTAAGACACCCCTAAGACCTCACATGACTTGTTACATTAAAATTTGACTAGTATTTACATGTTTACAATATTGTTCTCTTGATGCTTCTACGTCAGACTCCCTGGAGGAAAAATGTTTTGAGCTCTTACTCAAAAGGGTTGTTATCTTATTTTTCTCTTCTTCTAATTCATCATATTCTTTGCTTGATTTTGTCTTCTTTTTTTATTTACTTGAAATTCATCATAGCACATGAACTCAAATGGCTCAATATTCTCTTTATCTTCTTTAATGAAGTCAAGTATATATAGATCTAGCTCCTTATCTTCTAAGTCTTTCACACCTACATATGAAAAGCTCAAAACATAATTAGTTTATAAATCTAGAGGCATTATTTCCCCTCTATCTGTATCTTCTTCATTTAAGAGCTTAAATAACTCCATCTCTACTCCTTTGATAGCCTTTTCATCACCTACGATTCTCAAATATTTTATCTCTTTCATGATTTGATGTCAAATCATTTCATCTTCTTCATTAAAATCTAACTTATGTTCATCTAGTGTCATTTGAGACACCTTTTCCTACAACATATTAGATTCTACAAACACTTCAATGGGTGTTTTTTCCTTACATCCATCATTCATGAATCTATCTAACAATTTTATTATTTGTTCATACAAAACATCTGCTTAAAAATTTACATTTTATTTATCAAATACAATGCTAGAAGGAAAAATAAGTGTTTCTTTTTCTTCACATCTACCTATAATAAGCCCATACATAGGCTCGACCTCTCCTTCATCTCTTTTTTCCTGCAATGCATTACCATCTTTATGTAATTCCACATGCATATCAACAAAATCAGTATGAAAAACAAAATAACTTTTAACGACTTCATTTTTTTTTTAAAATCAGATTTGCATCACTAATGAGATATTCTTGAAGATATTTTTCTTTTTCCAAGTATTCAAGCAATTATAGTTCTTCTGGATGACAAAACACTACTCCATGCTCTAAAATCATGTTCACTTCTTCCATAGTACAAACATGTTGTCCATGCTTCTCTTTTATTACCAAAACTTTGACTTCATAATTTAGGCCTTTAGATTAGACTCTCTCTTCATCTATCTTCTTACTTGAATGCACACATATAAAGAAATCATTAGTTTTAAAAAATTGAGGCTTGTTTTCCTCTTTCTCTTCTTCCTTGGATTGCTTTTCTAGAATTGTTTCCCCCACTTTTATCTCTCTCATCTTACTTTGGAAATTAACATTCTCTAAGCCCTTCATTTTATCTTTTCTTTTTAATGTCCCTTTTCCTTAGGCCTCACTTATACTTATTTTCATTAGCAAGTCTGTTTCACCGTACTATTTAGTGCCTCACCTAGGTCTTTTTCACCATAGTCTGTTGGTAACTTTCTAGTCCTTTCCTTTGGACTTATTCACCTTCTCTCTATTTTTTTTAAAGCTCTACTTAAGATTTTCTCTGGGCTACTACTAGCTCTCTTTCACTCTTTCAAGCCTTACTAGCTATAGGGATTTTCTACTCAAATCTCTTATTTAAGGTTTCCAACAACCTCTTACCTCTCACTTTTTCTCAAATACCTAAAAATTATCAATCACTATAATCTACCACTTAACCAAATCCTCATAAAAAAATACATACCCTTTCAAATAGCTTTTATCATGCTCCCCAAATCCTTTTACTATTTATTTATGTATGCTTGTAATCATTCTTCAAGCACTCATTTAGTATTTAAAATAATCATCAATATTTGAGAGCTTGCCCACTCTGATATTAAAATTTATGGCAATCTCACAATTACATAACACTCTCCCAAGATACTTTACTAATATTCACCACTTAAAAATATTTGCACTTCATTAATCTTGTCCCAATGATAGATAATTCAATACTCACACAAAATATATTTATCGATCTAGAAATAACTTGATTTGCCTTAGGCCCTTATCTTATATTGATCTTTAATACTAATGAGATTATATATAATCTACAAGCATTCTTTGGTCTCTTTCAATCACAAATTCTTATTTTTATTACCAATACCAAATTTTGAATGTTAAATTCTTCTTTTGTCAAATCGATGGTTTTCTTCTTGCATTTTATTTCAATTCTATAATGTCATTTTAATGCTAGATGGCTTTCCATCATTGTATGGCTATTGTAACCAAATCCATTTATCAATAATCCTCTGGTTGTGGCTTAATAATATATGACTTTTCAAAAAAACAAAATAACAAATGATACTATGCCACTCAATGGTCTATTACTTCTTTGATTTTTTTAGGAAATTGGCCATTTCTTTTAGCATACTTGTCCATATAGTGTATCCATATCTTACAATGCTCTACTAAAAACTTTCCTTACAATATTAAGGTGCCAATACAAGAATTTTGTTCTTGAAAATTGTTTAATGTTTGCATTTGAAAACTATATAAAGACAATGACCAAGAATATGTAGAAAATCTCTATTTGTAGGTTGTAATTTAATGTTTATGAACTGAAGGAAATTTTTACACTTGAAGCTTCACCTTATAAATAATATCATAAGTATAAACCAGCTTTAAAAAGTGACAAATTTTTTGACTGATGTTTTGCTTCATATCCTCATCATCAATTCACACATGACTTCAAAGTAGATGTAAAGAGTTTTAAAGAAAACCTAAACAAGTACTTAAAACTTGATGCCAATAGTTTGCTCATAACTATAATTTTTTTAGAATTTTGTTACCTTTTCCATCAATTATACTTTGTCAAAGCACTAGGAATCATTCAATTTTTAAACACCAATAGAGAATAAAAAGACTAAGACCCAATCATGTTTGAGAATGCCACTTAATAATGTTGGTAACAAATTTGAATATTTATTGATGTTTTTGTTTGCCCAGTCAAAAGAAAATTTATTGAATATTATTATGGATTAATTTTTATATGCATAAAAAATTTGAATAATTCAAAGACTTCACCAACATTGAATGATACACATCTAAAAATAATATATATGCATGATTTATCAATTGTCTCTTATTCTTCAAACCTATTATTACCTTCATACAATTTTCTAATCATATAACAAAATAATTGTAGGTGGTTGTAGATGCATATTTCCAATTATGGATAATTGTAGGTGTGCAATTTAGAATTTTAATGGTTTTTGATTGTAAAGCATTAAATTTGATAGGAGAATACTATGAAATTAAATGAAACTTACTCATATAATATAGAAAAATATAAAAGTCAATATACAAATCTCGATCCTCCCTAACATAGTAATAAATTTCAATTTTGTATATATAGGAAGATTAGCATGTGTTGAAGGTAAGTCTTGTAAAAGAAAAGTGTGGTTTATTACACTCAGTGACAATCTATTATCATCAGAAGTTTATATATATATATATATATATATATATATATATATATATATATATATAAACTTCTGATGATAATAGATTGTCACTGAGTGTAATAAACCAAACTTTTCTTTTACAAGACTTACCTTCAACACATGCTAATCTTCCTTTATTGATTATTCACACAATCTTCTTAATAGAATGTAGGCCTAAAGGCCTTCATAACTCCTCATCTTCTCTAACCATTCATACCCATGTCTCCTCCATGACTCAAATTTATATTTATTTATATTTATTTATTTACTTTATTTGTCTCCTCTAAGCTTGCATTGATGTTGATCCTCTCCCAACAACTATGATAAACATAATTGTCTTCTCCAAGATATTATATGATGTATAGACCTCAAATTTTATCTACGTAGGTTGGACTTACATGAATTATTTTAATTTTATATAGTTACGAGAGGATAATACACCTTATAAAGATTATAAACATAACAAATAATTCTAATATTCAAAGTTCCCTTTTGATATAAAAACTTCAATTATACTAGTTGACACATTTAAAACTTTTATTTGACCTTCCAAAACCTTCTAAGACACCCCTAGGACCTCAAAAGAATTATTACATTGTAATTTTACAAGTATTTACATGTTTAAAATATTGTTCTCTTGATGCTCCTGCATTAGAATCCACAAGAGGAAAAATGTTTTGATCTCTTGCTCAAAAGATTTGTTATCTTATTTTTCTCTTCTTCCAATTCATCAACGTCTTTGCTTGATTTTTTCTTTTTTTTAATTTACTTTAAATTATTCATAGAAAATGAGCTCAAATGGCTCAATCTTCTCTTTGTCTTCTTTAATGAAGTGGAGTATATAGAAATCCATCTCCCTATCTTCCAAGTCTTTAACACCTACATATGCAAAGCTCAAAACACAATTAGTTTGAAAACATTAAGGCATTATTTCCCCTCCATCTACATATTCTTCATTTATGAGCTTCAATAACTCCATCTCCACTCCTTTGATAGCCTCTTCATCACCTATTATTCTTAAATCTTCTATCTCTATCATGTTTTGATGCCAAATCATTTCATCTTCTTCATTAAAATCTACCATATCTGCATTAAAAGATGACTTATCTTCATCTTGTGTCATTTGAGACAACTTTTCTTGCAACATATCATATTCTACAAAAACTTTAATGGGTATTTCTTCCTTACATCCATCATTCATGAACCTATCTAAAAATGTTATTGTTTGTTCATACAAAGCATCTCCTTGAAAATTTACATTTTCTTTATCAAATACAATGTTATAAGTAAAAATAAAAGTTTATTTTTATTCATATCTACCTTGAATAAGCCCATACATATGCTCAACTTCTCCTTCTCCTTCATCTCCTTTTTCCTACAATACATCACCGTCTTTACGCAATTCCACATACATAATAGTAAAATTCGTATGAAAAATAAAACAAATTTTATCCACTTCATGCTTTTCTTGAATTAACTCTACATCACTAATGAGATATTCTTTCTCCATGTTTTGAATCAATTATACTTCTTCTAAATTACCAAACACTACTTCGAGCTCCAAGAGCATGTTCACTTCTTCCATAGTGTAAGCATGTTGTCCTTTCTTCTCTTTTGTTACCAACACTTTGACTTCATCATGTAGGTCCTCAGATTAGACTCTCTCTTCATATATCTTCTTACTTGCATGCACACATATAAATAAATCATTGATTTTAAAAATTTGAGGCTTGTTTTCCTCTTTCTTTTCCTCAAATTGGTTTGCTAGCAATTTCTTTTTCCACTTATATTTCTCTCATCTTCTTGTCAAAATTAACGATCTATAAAACCTTCATTTTATCTTCTCTTTTTAATGTCTCTTTTCTTTAGGCCTCAATTAGACCTATTTTCCTTGGCAAGTATTTTTCACCCTACTATCTAGTATGTCACCTAGGTATTTTTCACCCTAGTCTATTGGTAACTTTCTAGTCCTTTCCTTTGGGCTTATTCACTTTCTCTCTATTTTTCTTTTTTTAAGCTCTCCTTGAGCTTTTATCTAAGAGAATATTAACTCTCTTTCACTCTTTCAATTTTTAACAACTATATGAATTTGACACTCAAATCTCTTATTTGAGGTTTCCAACAACCTCTTACCTCTCACTTTTTCTCAAATACCTACAAATTTTCAATCACTCTAATCATCCACTTAACCAAATCCTCATAAAAAAAGGCATACCTTTTCAAATAGCTTCTGTTATGATCCTCAAATTCCTCCATTATTTATTGATGTATGCCTATAATTATTCTTTAATCAATCCTTTAGCATTTAAACAAATCATCAATATTTGATAACTTTCCCACTCTGATACCAAAATTGATGGCAATCTCACAATTTTATAGCACCATCCTAGGATTATCTACTAATATTCACAACTTCAAAATAATTTCACTTCATTAATCTTGTCCCAATGATAAATAATTCATTACTCACACAAAATATCTTTATAGATCTGGCAACAACTTGATTTATATTAGGCCCTTATCTTATATTATTCTTAAATACTAATGAGATTATAGATAATCTACAAGAATTCCTTGGTATCTTTCAATTTCAAATTCTTTTTTTTATTACCAATAGCAAATTTTGAACATTAAATTCTTCTTTTGTCAAATTGACGATTTTCTTATTACATTTTATTTTAGTTCTAGAATGTCATTTTAATGCTAGATGGCTTTCCATCATTGCATGGCTATTTTAACCAAGTCCATTTATCAATTTATCAATAATCCTCTGCTTGTGGCTTAATAATATATGACTTAAAAAATAATAATAAATGATACTATGCCACTCAATGGTCTATTACTTATTTGATTTCTTTAAGAAATTGGCCTTTTCTTTTCTACATACCTATCCATATATTGTATCCCTCTCTTAAAATCCTCTACTAAAAACTTTCCTTACAAGATTAAGGTGCCAATACAATAATTTTGTTTTTGAAAATTATATGAAAATAATAACCAAGAATGTATAGAAAATCCATATTTGAAGGTCATAATTTAATGTTTAAGACCTGAAGGAAATTTGTACAGTTGAAGCTTCACCTTATGAATAATATCAGAAGTATAAACTAGATCAAAAAAGTGACAATTTTTTTGACTGATGGTTTTATTCATATCCTCATGATCAATTCACACATGACTTCAAAGTAGATGTAAAGAGTTTTAAAAAAATCATGAACAAGTACTTATATGTTAATGCCAATAATTTACTCAGAAATATAAAACTATTAGACTTTTTTTTTCCTTATCCATCAATTGGACCTTGTCAAAGCACTAGGAATCATTCAATTTTTAAACACCAATAGAGAATAAGAATACTAAGACCCAATCATGTCTGAGAATGCCGCTTAATACTATTGGTAACAAATTTGAATATTTATTGATGTTTTTTTTTACCCAATCAATAGAGAATTTCCCAAATATTACTATGGATTCTTTTCTATATGCATAAAAGATTTGAATAATTCAAAGACTTCACTAACATTGAATGATATGCATATCTAAAAATAATATATATGCAGGATTTATCAATTGTCTCTTATTCTTCAAACTTATTATTTCCCTCATAACTTTTTTCAATCATTTAACAAAATAATTATATGTGGTTGTAGATGCATATTTCTAATTACAAACAATTGTATGTGCATAATTTATAACTTTAATGGTTTTTGACTGCAAAGCATTAAGTTTAATAGGATAATACTATGAAATAGAATGAAACTTACTCATAAAATATAGAACCATATATAAGTCAATATAAAAATCTCGATCTTCCCTAATATAGTAAGAAATTTTACTTATATATATATATATATATATGTATATATATGTATATATGTGTATATATATGTATATGTATATATATATATATATGTATATGTATATATATATGTATGTATATATATATATATGTAGGTATATATATATATATATATATATATATATATATATATATATATACACATATATACATATATAAACATATATATATATATATATATGTATATATGTGTATATATATATACATATATATATACATACATATATATATATATACATACATATATATATATACATATACATATATATATACATACATATATTTATATGTATATATATATACATACATATATTTATATGTATATATATACATACATATATACATATATATATATACATACATATATACATATACATATATATATATATATATATATATATATATATATATATATATATATATAAACTTATGATGATAATGGATTGTCACTGAGTGTAATAAATCACACTTTTCTTCTACAAGACTTACCTTTGACACATGCCAAGCTTCTTTTATTGGTTATTTACATAGTCTTCTTAACAAAATGTAGGCCTAAAGGCCTTTATAACTCCTCATCTTCTCTAACCATTCATACCCATGTCTCCTCCATGATTCAACTTTTATATTTATTTATTTATTTACTATATTTGTCTCCTCTAAGCTTGCTTTGATATTGATCCTTTCCCAACAACTATGCTAAACATAGTTGTCTTCTCCAAGATATTCTCCAATGTAAAGGACTTAGCTTTTATCTATGTTGGTTGGAATTCTATGAATTATTTTACTTTTACATAGTTATAGGAGGATCATATTCCTTATAAATCTTATGAACATTACACATAATTCTAATATTCAAAGTTCCATTTTAATATAAAAACTTCAATTATACTAGTTGACACATTTAAAACTTTTATTTAACCTTCCAAAACCTCCTAAGACACCTGTAGGACCTCACAAGACTTATTACATTAAAATTTTACAATTATTTACATGTTTATAATATTTTTCTCCTAATGCTCCTACATTACACTCAGTAGGAGGAAAAATGTTTTGAGCTCCTGCTCAAAAGAGTTGTTATCTTCTTTTTCTCTTCTTCCAATTCATCTTCTTTGCTTGATTTTGTCTTCTTCCTTTTTTATTTAATTGAAATTCTTCATAACACATTAGCTCAAATGTCTCAATGTTATCTTTACCTTCTTTAATGAAGTTGAGTATATATAACTCTATCTCCCTATCTTCCAAGTCTTTCACACCTCCATATGCAAAGCTCAAAACACAATTAGTTTGAAAATATTGAGGTATTATTGCCCCTCCATCTTCATCTTCTTCATGTAAGAGCTTAAATAACTCCATCTCCACTCCTTTGATAGCCTCTTCATCACCTATGGTTCTCAAATCTTATGTCTCTATCATGACTTGATGCCAAATCATTTCATCTTCTTCATTATAATATGCCATATCTTCATTAAAAAAAAACTTATCTTCATCTTATGTCATTTGAGACATCTTTTTCTACAACATATTAGATTATACAAACATTTCAATGGGTGTTTCTTCCTTATATCCATCATTCATGAACCTATCTAACAATGTTATTGTTTTTTCATATAAAACATCTTGTTGAAAATTTACATTTTCTTTATCAAATACAATGCTAGAAGAAAAAAATAAGTTTTTTTTCCTTCACATCTACCTTGAATAAGCCCATACATAGGCTAAAATTCTACTTCATCTCCTTTTTCCTATAATACATCACCATATTTAAGCAATTCCACATGAATATCAACAAAATTAGTATGAAAAATAAAATAACATTTATCCACTTCATGATTTTCTTGAATTAGCTATGCATCACTGATGAGATCTTCTTTATTCTCTATGTCTTTAAGCAATTCTACTTCTTCTGGATGATAAAACACTTCTTCATGCTCCAAGAGCATGATCACTTCTTCCATAGTACATGCATGTTATCCATGCTTCTCTTTTGTTACCAACACTCTGACTTCATCATTTACGCCCTCAGATTGGACTCTCTCTTCGTTTATCTTCTTACTTTCATGCACACATACAAATAAATTATTAGTTATAAAAACTTGAGGCTTGTTTGCCTCTTTCTTTTTCTTCTTGGATTGCTTTGCTAGCAATTTATTTTTCCACTTATAACTCTCTCATCTTCTTATGGCAATTAACATTATTTAATCCCTTCATTTTCTCTTCTCTTTTTAATGTCTCTTTTATTTAGTCCTAACTTAGACCTATTTTCCTTATTAAGTTTGTTTCACCCTACTATCTATTACCTCACCTAGGTCTTTTTCACCCTAGTTTGTTGGTAACTTTTTAGTCCTTTCCTTTGGACTTATTCACCTTCTCTTTATTTTGTTTTTTAAGCTCTCCTTGAGCTTTTCTCTGAGCTACTACTAGCTTTCTTTGACTCTTTCAAGACTTAATAGCTATATGGATTTGCCACTCAAATATCTTATTTAAGGTTTCCAACAACCTCTTGCCTCTCACTTTTTCATAAATACCTACAAATTGTCAATCACTATAATCTATTTCTTAACCAAATCCTCATAAATAAATACATACCTTTTCAAATAGCTTCTGTCATGCTCCCTAAATCACTTCATTATTTCTTAATGTATGCCTACAATCACTCTTCAAGCAATCATTTAGTATTTAAACAAATCATCAATATCTAAGAGCTTACCCATTCTGATACCAAAATTGATTTCAATCTCATAATTTCATATCACTATCCAAGGATACTCTACTAATATTCACAACTTTAAAAATAATTTCACTTCATTAAGCTTTTCCCAATGATATATAATTCATTACTCACATAAAATATATTTGTAGATCTGGCAACAAATTGATTTACCTTATTCCCTTATCTTATATTTATCTTTAATACTAATGATATTATAGATAATCTAAAAAAATTCATTGGTATCTTTCAATCTCAAATTTTTATTTTTATTACCAATACCAAATTTTGAACATTAAATTCTTCTTTTGTCAAATTGATGGTTGTCTTCCTACATTTTTTTTCAATTCTAGAATGTCATTTTAATGCTAGATGGCTTTCCATCATTGTATGTCTATTGGATCAAAATCCATTTATCAATAATTTTTTGGTTGTGGCTTAATAATATACAACTTTAAAAAAAAAACAAATGATACTATGCCACTAAATGGTCTATTATTTCTTTGATTTCTTTAGGAAATTGGCCTTTTCTTTTCAACATACCTATCCAAATGTTGTAGCCATCTCTTACAATCCTCTACTAAAAACTTTCCTTACAATATTAAGGTGCCAATACAAGAATTTTATTGTTGAAAGTTGTTCAATTTTTGCATTTGAAAATAATATAAAAACAATGACAAAGAAAATATAGAAAAGCCATATTTATAGGTAGTAATTTAATGTTTAAGACCTAAAAGAAATTTTACACTTGAAGCTTCACCTTATGAATAATATCAAATGTATAAATCATCTCAAAAAAGTGACAAATTTTTTGACTGATGGTTCTTTTCATATCCTCATCAATAATTCACACCCGAATTCAAAGTAGATGTAAATAATTTTAAAGAAAACCTAAACAAGTACTTACAACTTGATGCCAACGGTTTGCTTAGAACTATAAAACTTATAGACTTTTTTTACCTTGTCCATCAATTATACTTTATCAAATCACTATGAATCATTCAATTTTTAACACAAATAGAGAATAAGGGGACTAAGACCCAATAGTGTCTAACAATTCCGCTTAATACTATTGGTAACAAATTTGAATATTTATTGATGTTTTTATTTTCCCAATAAACAAATAATTTCTTGAATGTTACTATGGATTGTTTTCTATATGCATACCAAATTTGAATAATTCAAATACTTCACCATATTGCCTTCATACAATGTTCCAATCATATAACAAAATAATTGTAGGTGGTTGTAGATGCATATTTCTAATTACGGATAATTTCAGGTGTACAATTGAGAACTTTAATGGTTTTTTACTGCAAAGCATTGAATTTAATAGGAGAATACTATGAAATTGAATGAAACTTACTCATGCAATATAGAACCATATATAAGTCAATATACAAATCTTGATCCTCCATAATATAGTAAGAAATTTCAATTTTCTATATATATAGATTCTGATGATAATGGATTGTCACTGAGTGTAATAAATCACATTGTTCTTCTACAAGACTTACCTTCAACACATGTCAAGCTTCCTTTATTGATTATTCACACAAACTTCTCAACAGAATGCAGGTCTAAAGGTCTTCACAACTTCTCATCTTCTCTAACCATTCATACCCATTCTCTTCCATGATTCAACTTTTATATTTATTTATTTACTTCATTTGTCTCCTCTAATCTTGTTTTGATGTTGATCCTCTCCCAGCAACTATGCTGAACATAGTTGTCTTCTCCAAGATATTATCTAATGCATAGTCCTCAGATTTTATCTATGTAGGTTGGATTTATATGAATTATTTTACTTCTATATAGTTATAGGATGATCATACACCTTATAAATCCTATAAAATTTACACATAATTCTAATATTCAAAGTTCCCTTTTGATATAAAAAATTCAATTATACTAGTTGACACATTTAAAACTTTTATTTGACCTTCCAAAACTTCCTAAGACACCCTCAAGACCTCAAATGACTTATTACATGAAAATTTGAAAAGTATTTGCATGTTTACAATATTGTTCTCCTGATGCTCCTACATCAGACTTCCTAGGAGGAAAAATATTTTAAGCCCTTGCTCAAAAGACGTGTTATCTTCTTTTTCTCTTTCTTCCAATTAATCAACTTCTTTGCTTGATTTTGTCTTCTTCCTTTTTTCTTTACTTGAAATTATTCATAACACATGTGCTTAAATTGGTCAATCTTTTCTTTACCTTCTTTAATGAAGTCGAGTATATAGAACTCCATCTTTCTATCTTCCAAGTCTTTCACACCTACATATGTAAAGCTCAAAACATAATTAGTTTGAAAATATTAAGGCATTATTTCCATTTTATATACATCTTCTTCATTTAAGAGCTTAAATAACTCCATATCCACTCCTTTGATAGCCTCTTCATCACTTATGATTCTCAAATCTTCTATCTCTATCATGATTGGATGCCAAATCATTTCATCTTCTTCATTAAAAGTTGACTTCTCTTCATCTTGTGTCATTTGAGACACATTTTTTTACAACATATCATATTCTATAAACACTTCAATGGGTGTTTCTTCCTTAAATTCATCATTCATGAACCTATCTAACAATGTTATTATTTGTTCATACAAAACATCTGCTTGAAAATTTACATTTTATTTGTCAAATACAATGCTAGAAGGAAAAATAAGTGTTTATTTTTCTTCACATATAACTTGAATAAGCCCATACATAGGCTCAACTTCTCCTTCATCTCCTTTTTTCTATAATAAATCACCATCTTTACATAATTCCACATGTATATCAGCAAAATTAGTATGAAAAATTAAACAAATTTTATCCACTTCATGCTTTTATTTAATCAGCTATGCATCACTAATGAGATATTATTGAAGATCTTCTTGTTGTTGCATGTATTCAAGAAATTCTACTTCTTCTCAATGATAAAACACTACTTCATTCTCCAAGATGTTCACTTCTTCCATAATACAAGCATGTTATCCATGCTTCTCTTTTATTACCAACACTTTGACTTCATAATTTAGGCCCTCATATTGGACTCTCTATTCATTTATATTCTTACTTGCATGCACACATACAAATAAATCATTAGTTTTAAAAACATGAGGCTTGTTTGCCTCTTTCTTTTCTTCTTTGGATTGCTTTACTAGAAATTTCTTTTTCCACTTATATCTTTGTCATCTTCTTGTGGTAATTAACTTTCTCTAAGCCCTTCATTTTCTCTTTTCTTTTTAATTTCTCTTTTCCTTAGGCCTGACTTACAACTATTTTCATATGCAAGTCTATTTTACCCTACGATTTAGTACCTCACCTAGGTGTTTTTCACCCTAGTCTATTTTTAACTTTCTAGTCCTTTCTTTTAGACTTATTCAACTTCTCCCTCTCTTTTTTTAAAAAATCTCTCCTTGAGCTTTTTTCTGAGTTACTCTATCTCTCTTTCACTCTTTCAAGCCTTAATAGCTACAAGGATTTGCCACTTAAATATCTTATTTAAGGTTTCCAACAACCTCTTGCCTCTCACTTTTTCTCAAATGCCTATAAATTTTCAATCACTATAATCTACCACTTAACCAAATCCTCATAAATAAAGACATACCTTTTTAAAAAGATCCTATCATTCTCCCCAAATTCCTTCACTATTTCTTGATGTATGCCTATAATCTTTATTCAATCAATTCTTTAGTATTTAAGCAAATCATCAATATCTGAGATATTTATCACTCTGATACCAAAATTGTTGACAATCTCACACTTTCATAGCACTATCCCAAGATAATCTACTAATATTCACCACTTAAAAATATTTCTCTTCATTAAGCTTGTCCACCAATGATAGATAATTCATTACTCACATAAAATATCTTTATAGATCTAGTAATAACATGATTTTCCTTAGGCCCTTATCTTATATTGGTATTTAATACTAATGAGATTATAAAAAATCTACAAGCATTCCTTGGTCTCTTTCAATTTCAAATTCTTGTTTTTATTACCAATACCAAATTTTAAACATTAAATTCTTGTTTTGTCAAATTGATGGTTTTCTTCTTACATTTTTTTTCAATTCTAGAATGTCATTTTAATGCTAGATGGATTCCATCGTTGTATGGTTGTTGTAACCAAAGCCATTGACCAATTTATCTATAATCCTCTGATTGTGGTTTAATAATATATGACTTCTCAAAAAAAAAATGATACAATGCTACTCAATGTTCTATTACTTCTTTGATTTCTTTAGTAAATTGGCCTTTTCTTTTCAACATACCTATCTGTATATTGTATCCATCTCTTAAAATCCTCTCTTGAAAACTTTCCTTACAATATTAAGGTACCAATACAAGAATTTTGTTCTTGAAAATTGTTCAATTTTTGCATTTGAAAACTATATAAAAACAATGACCGAGAATATATAGAAAAGCCATATTTATAGGTCATAATTTAATGTTTAAGACCTAAAGGAAATTTGTACACTTGAAGCTTCACCTTATGAATAATATCATAAGTATAAACCAACTCATAAAAATGACAACTTATTTGACTGATGGTCTCTTCATATCCTCATTATCATTTCACACATGACTTCAAAGTAAATGTAAAGAGTTTCAAAAAGAACTTGAACAAGTACTTGTAGGTTGATGTCAATGGTTTACTCAGAACTATAAAAATTTTACACTTTTGTTTCCTTGTCCATTAATTGGACTTTGTCAAAGCCCCAGGAATAATTCAATTTTTAAATACCAATAGAGAATAAGAAGACTAAAACCTAATCATGTTTGAGAATGCCTCTTAATACTATTGGTAATAAATTTGAATATTTATTGATCTTTTTATTTTCCAAATCAATAGAGAGTTTCCCAAATATCACTATGGATTCTTTTCTCTATGCATAATAGATCTGAATAATTCAAAGACTTCACCAACATTTAATAATACAAATATCTAAAAATAATATATATGTAGGATTTATCAATTGTCTCTTATTGTTCCAACTTATTATTGCCTTTATATAATGTTCCACTCATATAGAAAAATAATTGTAAATGGTTGTAGATGCATATTTCCAATTATGAACAATTGTAGGTGCGTAATTTAGAACTTTAATGGTATTTGACTAAAAAGCATTTAATATAATAGGATAATACTATGAAATTGAATGAAACTTACTCATGCAATATAGAACTATATAAAAGTCAATATGTAAATCTTGATCCTCCCTAGTATAGTAAGAAATTTCACTTATATATATATATATATATATAGACTTCTGATGATAATGGATTATCACTAAGTGTAATAAATCACACTTTTCTTCTATAAGACTTACCTTCAACACATGACAATCTTACTTTATTGACTATTCACATAGTCTTCTTAATAGAATGTACGCCTAAAGGCCTTAATAACTACTCATCTTCTCTAACCATTCATACTCATGTCTCTGCCATGATTCAACTTTTATATTTATTTATTTACTTTAATTATCTCCTCTAAGCTTGATTTTATTTTTATCCTCTCCCAATAAATATGCTAAACATCGTTGTCTTCTCCAAGATATTCTCCAATGCATAAGCCTCAGCTTTTCTCTACGTAGGTTGGACTTATATGAATTATTTTACTTTTACATAGTTACAGGAGGATCATATGCCTTATAAATCTTATAAAATTTACACATAAATTCTACTATTCAAATTTTCATTTTGATAAAAAAAACTTTAATTATACTAGTTGACACATTTAAAACTTTTATTTGACCTTCTACAACCTCCTAAGACACCCCTAGGACCTCACAAGACTTTACATGTTTATAATATTTTTATTTTGATGCTCCTATATCAAAAACCATGAGTGTAATGAAAATAATGAGCATGAACAAATAGGCCATAAGCAAGTGAAAGCTATTACATTATTTGGCAAGTGTATTAATCAATATCCTGAAGACAATGATGAGATCTTCAAAACTATAATGGAAATAAAAAAATCAAAAGGGATAACTGAAATATCCCTCCCATTAGATTCTTCATTGATTCCTATATCTAGTGGGGAATGTGTTATGTTTTTTTTTCCTGCAATCCATAATATTATTACTACATCTACCATGGAACAAGAATGTATCAAACATACTATATTATGTTTACAATGCTAAAAATGTTGTAATTTGAATAATGCACCTTCTCATTATTTGCAAATGATTGTCTCGCCATGGCCTTTCTCCTTATGGTATTTGATTTTATTGGTAAGACAAGTCTATTGTCCACGAGTTCAAAATCATAGCTATAGAATATTTTACAAAATGGGTGGAAGAAATTCCACTTGAGTTTACTACAGAGGATGAGATATGTAGTTTTTTTAATGACTAATATTAGTTCCCATTTTGGAATACCTTTAGATAATATTATATAAAATGGATCATCATTAAAAAATAAGATAGTGAAATGCTTCTATAGTAAATACAAAATCAAACATACCTTTTTACGCACATGGTAACAGATAAGTAGAGGCCACAAATAAAATCATCATCAAAATCATTAAAAGATGTAGTATATATTGGCACTAACATATGGTGTATGTTTTATGGGCATACTACACTATTTTTGGAACACCTACTCATACTACTTCATATTCATTCATTTATGGTACAAAGGTAGTGTTATCGATCGAGCTCGAGATACCTTCCTTATGTGTTTATCACAAAGACATTATAAAAGATAATGAATACCATAAAAAGTGATTACACAAATTAAAATAGTTAAGTGAAAAATGCACAAAGGTTGTTGAACATTTATAGGTTTATCAAGATCATGTTGAGTATATAACAAAAGGGTTCAACACATGAATTTATTGTGGGTGACCTATTACTAAAATAAAATAAAAATAATTTATTTTGGGTGACTTGGTACTAAAATAAAATAAAAAAACACTAATGTATAAAAATACAAAAAAAGAAAGTTCAAACCAAATTGGTTGGGACCATTTATAGTTATAGAGAAATTGGGAAAATGTATGTACTACCTAGCTACACTTGAAGGAAAACATCTCAAAATTCCAATGATCATCATGCACTTGTGTAAATATCTTACATGAGATATTTCACATATTCTAAAAATACCAAAAAAAAAAGCAAAAAATATTTACAACTTTGACATGTTTTATTAGCTCCTCGGTATATATGTTTTTAGATACATATTAGCGGATAGCATATAATTTATTTTTATATACATGTGTTTCATGCATATTTATAGTGTGATACAAGCATACATAGATAAATTGTCTATGCACTTTTAGATGTTGGGCCTTCCCTCTACTCATATCATGTGGACATTGGAGGCATATAATTATTTGATCACAATACACCTAGATTATATCATTATATGATATTTTCCATTACCATGTTTGAGCTTATATACTTTCATATGCCTTTATCCATGCTTGTATATTTTGTAGTGTACTTGATATGCTATGTACTTAAAAAAAATATACTTATAGGGACTAGTATGGTATGTTTATGTTCCATGATTTTATTTTATGCACTTCTTTAATTGTCTTATCTTACTTGTTAAGAATTTGAATATGCTCTATTATTTGTGGCCCCCATGAACTATTTTGCCTCTTTGACATTTGAATATGTCATTACTTGTTTTATGTACATTTGTATAAGTCATGCTTGATTTTGTGGACATTTGACTAAGTCATGTCCTTTTATTATGGGGAATTTGAACATATGCCTTGTTTGTGTATACATCCAATTCCTAACACCATTTATGGTTAAATTGTCAATCTTAATTGAATTGCACTCGAATGCACATTTTAGGTCAAAATCCATAAAATGTGCTAAATGGTTCAAACTTATCATTTAAAAGTGCCAATTTAGGTCAAAATATCCCTAAATAGGGCAATTTAATTTATGGGTTAGCTAACTTTGATCAATTAATTTTGAGTCAAAATGATGATTTCACCTTTTATGCTCTAGATCACTCTTTTCTCCTAAATTCATTAGTATACACCATGTACCTTTGTTATTTTATGTTGGAAATGTTCTAAATATAAATATGGTTCTGATGCATCTAACATCACCTTATAATTATTCTCAAGTCAAATTATAACTAAGTAATATGAATTTTTGACCATTTTGATTAATTGAGGGCCAATTTTCAAATAATTGCACAAATGTTGATTAACCTTGTTCAAGGCTAATTAATCCAAATCAAGAGCTTAAGTGGATTTTCTATGAGAGTTGTTGAATATTTATTTTTAAAAAATTTATTGCTATTAGTTACATCATCAGGTGACATCATTTCTTGAGAAGACATCCCTAGGCCATAAATGCCACAAATATCAGGATTATGGGTCACCCATGCCTAGTTAATGCCTCCCATGCCTCTTCAATGCCCCTTCTTCCAAGGTCATAATAAAGATAATTATGTATTTAATTCCAAATATTAGGATTATCCATGGCCACACATCTCAATCTTGAGATGGATGGTCATGGTTGATCTTGACCAATCTCAAAAATATATAAATAGAGAGGCCATGGACATGAGTTTTAAGCTTGATTTATGCAAAGTTATTATGTAGAATTATCTCCACAATATTTTGCAATAGACCATTAAAATTAGTTACAAGTTGCATTGATAGGCTAGTTTAGTGATTTGGAATCATAAGCCTAGGTTTTATGGGGTGTTCTTGAGACATTATAGGAGTTTGCCACCTTTTTTGACAAAGACAAGGATGATTTATCAAGGGAGAACATGATTTTGAGCCACATGGGTATGGTGAATCCATTTGGGAAGGTAATATGATGTTGCTTTCTTTCATTTGTTTCTTGCTATCCTTTGTAATTTTTGTAGGAATAGATAGGCTTAGTTAGTTAGTTCTTTATGAATTTTTCATGATTTATGGACTAATGTTTGACTAACTTGCTTTGTAATCCTCTCTACATATTGACACACCCAGTGGGACAAGATGTATCCCACACATGAAGATCATTTTATAGCTTTAAAATCTTCATTTGGATCATTAACACTCTTGCAATTTTATTTTCTAACTTTGTTTTACCATTTTTCTTTATCATGGGTTTACACAGTAACTAATGTTGGTTAGTAAAACCATCATCATTTGGATAGCTATCATTGGTCACTATTGGTATAACTGATGTCAGTTAGATAACCATCATCAGTTAGTAAGTGTAACCATCATTGGTTATATAACTAATGTTGGTCACTCTATTTTTCTTAAAACACAAACCTGAGAGCTCTTTTTTTGAAGTTCATTATTTCAAACCTTAAATAGCTTCAAGGCTAAAGTACATGCTAACATTTATGTTGTAGGACCAAGCTTGACATTTGATAAAAACTTGTTTAGATCACTTTTTTCATACTTAAAAATGAATTAGGAACAATATTTTGGTGCTTAAAGTAACATTTAGGTGCTTAAGTGAGTTTTTAGCATTAGTTTTCAAAGTTACAACTAAGACAAAGGGGTCAAATGAACACCACCTCATTTTCCATTTGAGCTTAAAAATGAACTCACCTTTCCAATTTTTTTGTATTTACTTAGTTGTTTAAGTTAGATTTTGTTTGGAAAAAAGATTGATGTTGCAAGTATGCTCTTCCATTTGTCCCCTTTAGGGAACCCTTGGAATCAAAAGTGTCATTCCTATTTCAAGTAGCCTCATCCAAGGCTTAGAAAGAATGTTGTCTAAATCACTCTCCAAAAACTCATTAAAGTTTGGGTGATCTTAAAAATGACCCTAAAGTCTTTCTATTTCATGATTTTTATTTTTATGCAAACTTGGCTTACGAGGGAGATGTCATTACCTCACATGAGTTATTTAGGGAAGCTTTGACTTGAGGTTTCATCTCTCAACATTGAATTCATTTGGATTATAGTTGGAGTTGCACATGGGATGTATCTGCATTTGGACATTGCACTACATTGAGCAAACAACAAGATGTAGTCATTGTAAAAAGGACTATACCTCTTTACAACTAGCCAATGCCATGGTCACCTAATTTTTGTGTTTGTCTTTTGCATCATTTGATGTGAAAGTCATTATGCAATTGATTCCCCTAGAACAGTCAAAACCTTTCTAGTTTAGTAGACCCCACTTTACCATACCTTATCAGTTTAGACTTAAAACATTTATTTTTGGTCATTAGCTTACTTGGTTTTGATTTGTGTCTAAAACTACTTGTTAACTCAATGAACTTAACAAAAACACATTATCCTCAATTTTCTTGGGCAAGGGAGGCATTACACTATCCAAATGGAAAATTCACCTTTTCTTTGTTTAAATTATTATCAAAAGCTTTGTGTCATGTCATCCACTTTGGCACAGTCATGCTGCCAAATTGAGTCTAGATCTTTTACCTAATTTGTTTAAATCTTTCATTTATAATCCAAATTCGAAATTGAACCTTTCTACTATGTACCTAGGGATATGATATATTATTGTATATGGGTTGATGGAGATGTTGACATGTGGCACACATCCCCTTAGTTAGTTATATGGGTATAATATATTAGGATAATAGAGTAACTTGTGGAAGTAGTACATTGGGTAATGGCCAGCCTACATTAGGATTAGGAGGTTATCCATCCATGGCTTAGATAGATGTATATATATAGGAGATGATTATCATGGTAAAGATATCAAGTAAGCATTGAGTCTTCTATTGTAAGAGGATATTGGAGGTTGTCCCCTCGAAGAGACATTGTGGAGTTATTTCTTCTTAAAGGAGTATTATATGGTGTTTCCCTACCTTAAGGGTATTTATGCATATATTGAATTCAAGATCTTATCAAGTGGTATTAGAGCTTTGATTTGGGCAATTTGTGGAGTGAAACCCTAGTTTTTTTTGAATCATCAATAAATTTTGATTGGTTACAAATTTTTCCACAAATGTTTTAATGGATATGGATAATATTTCAAATAAGCCACGGTAAAAAAATAGAGATTTTTTGATTCATTTTGAGGGAGTTATTTCTATTTTAGGGTTTATAATAATTTCACTATATCTTCTAAAATATAGGGAATTTGTATTCAAAATTTTTATTGGAGATGTAATCAGATATAAGAAAAGCACAATCAAAATTTCAGAATTTTTTGAGTTGTTTGAAGTGATTTGTTGCAATTTTATGGATTAGTTTTGACATTTTAGGGTTTCATGAACCTTAATTTTTATTGTGGATCATGGAGTTGCAAACATTTTAAAGGGAAGATGATATTAATGCTAAAGAATGGTGGCTCCTTTTGGAGAATCATTTTACAAAAAAATTTGGGCAAAGATGATTACTTCCTTTTTTGTCTGGGCCTGCACTACATTGGTTTGATCAATTGAGTTGTACAGAAAGGTTTTCTTCATGGAAAGAAATGGAATAGATCTTTTTAGATCATTTGGCTATAAAACAAGAAGAAGAAGTAGAAGAAACAATAGAATAATAATAATAATAATAATAATAATAATAATAATAATAATAATAATAATAATAATAATAATAATAATAAGAAGAAGAAGAAGAAGAAGAAGAAGAAGAAGAAGAAGAATTGGATTCAAATTATTTGGCTCCAAAGAAATTTGAGTCAATTTTTCAATTTCATTGATGCATTCAAAAGAAAAGGGTTATTGTATCCATAAACCCTACCAGTAAGTATAACTTCATCAACATGAATGTGTCCAAGCATCTACATGTTTAAGCAAATAATATCAAAGAGGTTCAAGTAGATGGTAAGAATCTTTCAATGTTTGAAGATCTGAAGCTCATTATGGAAAAATATGTTTTGCATTCAAATTTTTATGCTTTGGATATGGATGATGTGGATATAGTTCTTGGATATCCATGGTTAGATACTTTGGGAACAATGAATATTAATTTTCAAAAAAAGTTCATGAAGTTTTGGTATAAGAAAAAGAAGATCACTTTATAAGATATCATAGTGAAAAAGTCACCAATAACAATCCAAGTAGATCGTGAGGATGAGATGGAAACAGGTGATGAAGAACATGATGAAGATTTAGATGATATAGATAAAGACACACTACAAATGAGCACTTCATCTACTCAAGAGACAAAGAAGGAAAAGGTGGAAGAGGTAGAAGCAAAGGTGGATAAGGTCAAAGTATTGGAAAAGGTTGAGGTATATAGACAACCACATCATCATGAGAGGAAACAATCATGGAACCAAGTGAGGAAGTGTCATAACAACAATAATTTTGTCTATACAAGAAATCAAATTTCTAATCATTTTGGATATGCATGGAATCCAAAGAAAAAATACTATGGCACATAGAATGAATGGGGAAATCACTATGAATATGCTTGGAAGAATACCTACTATGGTCATGGTTGGAATAAGAATAGCGCAACAAAATATGGTACATGGAATAAAAAGAGGAACAATTATGCTTGGAAACCAAAGAAGTATAATTATGATCATGAACAAAATCAGAGGAGCACAATGGATTTTGGACACAAGCTTGGAGAGATATCACCTGCCAAGATCACATATGGATGGTTAAATGATCAAGATTGGAGACAAGTGTGCAATGAGTTGAAGCACACTCACTATTTGGTTTCTTCTTATGTTTCGAGGATGAAATATGTCAAAGAGGGAAGTAATGCTATGTACCTAGGGATATGATATATTATTGTACATGGGTTGATGGAGATGTAGACATGTGGAAAACATCCCCTTAGTTAGTTATATGGGTATAATATATTAGGATAATAGAGTAACTTGTGGAAGTAGTACATTGGGTAATGGTTGGCCTACATTAGGATTAGGAGGTTATCCATCCATGGGTTAGATAAATGTATATATAGAGGAGATTATTATCATGGTAAAGATATCAAGTAAGCATTGATTCTTCTATTGTAAGAGGATATTGGAGGTTGTCCCCTCGAAGAGACATTGTGGAGTTATTCCTTCCTAAAAGAGTATTATATGGTGTTTCCCTACCTTAAAGGTATTTTTGCATATATTTAATATCAAGATCTTATCACTTTCTGAGTTCTAAGGGTTGGTGTGTCAAAGTGGGTTCACCATTTACACACTAAGCTTGTTCTAACTTTTGTTCAATTTTCCATTTAGATTGAAGGTCATTTATTAAGACTCAAAATCACATTATCATCTTGGTGGACTCAATTCATCTTGCATATCACTCATGCTTTGAGTCTTAGAACATATTTTATCCTACTGGAATCATGTGGTGACATTGTGCTACCTATTTGGTCCTAGATTTATACTTATGATTCACGTATGTTTTTACATCTTGAGTTGCTTAGTCCATTTTATCTTCTTCGTAATCTAGAGAGATTTTTTCTAAACTTATAGGGTCAACTTGTCAAATTTGAAACTAGATTTTATAGTACAAGTGTATCACAAAGATCTAGGCTTTGGTGTACTAGTTTTCACCTTGGGTTTTTGAGTTACCTTGCCCTCTTTTGATCTATATGATTTCAACCTTACCAAACATTGATTAAAATCATGAACCAAATCTTCTAAATTATGCATAGTTTCAAACCACCATCCCTTATAGTCTCATTGGTACATTGGTTATTTGTTTAAAATAGATCCAAAGCATACTTTTTTTGGTTGCCAAGTAGTGGTCCAAAGTTAGTCAAACACACAGAACAAATCTTTTAGACATGAATCAAAGGTTCACTTGTAGTGGGGCCTATTATGGCCTTAGTTATGAAGATGAGAAATTTTATGATGGTCAAGATAACCCTATTGTTTTTTATGATATCCCCATAATAGTGAGATCCAAAGATGATTACAATAAATATCAACCCCAAGAAGATCAAGATGAAGCCCTTCTTATATTGATAGAATCAAGTGCTAGACTAAGTTCTAACTTTTCTATAGAATAATTTCATACCTTAGTTATAAAAGGTGACCAATGATAGCAAGAGCAAGCTTTTTCATGAATATACATACTTTCTTCCTCTAACAAAGGAAAATAAATACAAACAGAATCAAAACCCACAAATCTAAATATTCTAGCTAAGATCAAGATAATAAGTCAATGATATGTAGATCAACTTGTCATGGACTTAACTGACTCCCTAGTTGCCACTTCAATTCACAATGATGCTTCAAAAAAATAAGGAAATGTGGTTGAAAGTACACAACAAATATTAGATGAGGACATTACCATAGTGGATCAAGGTAATCTAAATGAATATTTAAAGTCATAAGAGACCTTAAAAAGTGTTCCATTTGACATGGAACATACATTATTCAATCATTAAGAACCTTTTGTTACTTTATAAACTAAAAAACCCAAACATTCAGTTTGAATTGAGGAAATCCCTCCAGACAATTTGGCTAGTTCTTTTCATCCAACACAAAAATTGGTAAATAAACATAGAAATTTCTAAAATCAACAAAGTATGAAATATCCAAATTCAGGGAATGTTTTACAATCTAAGATTCAACGGCCTATGTTCTCAACTCAAGGAGAAAATCAAAACCAAGTCATTGATCAAAAGGTATACACTCCCTATATATCCACACAAAACTAGGGGCACATTCCACCCCAACAACATCTTATTCAATCCATAAATGCACCAAACATGCAAGAATGGAATTCTATGAAGGAAATTATTCAAAAATTGGAGATGAATAATAGATTCAAAAAGTATAAATTTGATGAGATATGCCCATATCCATTTGATTTATCTATTATCCAAAACCCCTTTCCACCTTATTTTGAGGCACCTAAATTTGACAAGTACAAAGGAAAAGGATATCCATATGAGCACATACAAGCATTCTTCATCTTATGTCAAGAGGTTGCTTATAGTAGTGAGTACTTACTATTACTATTTATATGAAGTTTAGTGGGATAAGCTCTTGATTGGCTACTTAAACTACCCAAGGGATCAGTTGTGGATTGGAATGACTTATCGAAAAAGTTCCTTAACCATTTCTCATATAACATATAACATGAATTAACCATTGTTGACTTATGCAAAGACAAGTAGTGTGATGGTGAAAGTTTCACCGCATATCTACAAAGGTGGAGAACATTGGCATGCTAATTTCAACATAGCTTACTAGACAAATAGTTGGCTAATATATTTGCATCCTAAAGTTGTGCATAATATATGATTAGCTTGTGATAACTCATTTGAATAAATTATTGACAAAGGAGTGTAGATTGAGAAGGATCTTATTTCTAAGGGCCTTGTTAAAATTTTTGTGCAAGGGCAAGCATCTAATCAAACTAAATCATTTGTTTAAATAGTTATATAGGATAAGCCTAAAGGCTTTAGTAAAAATAAGAACATGGTTGGAAATAGGGTGATTGAAACAACACATTTGCAAATCATATAGGCTATGCCTCCTCCAAATGTACAATTAACTCCCCCAAATCCACTACCTACTTTGTAGAGATAACCTCCATAAAGGACATTACATAATAATTTTAGAGTCTTTAGCAAGTTAGGAAAATCATTTGAAATAGTGTTACAAAAGCTCGTTGTAGCTAATTTAATTATATGGATAGTATCAAGGCCATTTCCTCAAGACCAACTAAAACTAGATTGGTACAAAGAGAATGAATGGTGTAACTTTCATCATGTTGTTGGTCATGGTGCATATTGTTGTGTTTAATTATGACATATTATTAAGGACTTTATTGAAAGTGGTGAACTAGAAATTAAGTTGGCCCCTAATCAGGACACAAATCAGGATATGGGAATCTATAAAAACCCCATTCCTCGACATGATCCACCACCACCAAGAAATAATAAAAATGGTCACAATCAAGGACAGAGGTAGAATCAAAACCAATAACAAGGTCATAATTGTAATGAGAATAATCAAGATCATAATGCCCATACTAATAATGTGGCTTATAACAATGTACCTTACGACTATAATAATACTATGGGATGCATTTTTATATCCTACATTTCCACTATTACTATAAAATTACATGGATTATCTCAAGTTCCTCACAACAAGAGACCCATTATTATAGGATCAACACCCTCTCCCCATAGTAATACCATGTTGTGTTTGCATCATTATGTTATGACTCCATTTACATGTGTTACTAATCCTGAACAACAATACCTTTCTTCTAATTATAAAGACTCCTCGTTGACCCAAAATTGTAGCAATACATTTAGTCACCAATGAGTCACCATCTAAGGCCCTTTTCCTTCCTATTATAATTATAATAACTCCTTTCCACCTCTAGGTTGTGTAGTCACAACTAGATACCCATGAGTTACCATCTAGGGCCTTTTGCCCACTTCTTCCATAAAACCCAATGAGAACATTGTACCAATGGTTCTAAAGTCAGATACTTTCCTAAAAAAGACTAAAATAGTTTAATCCATAATTCAAAGTCCTTATAGTCTAAAAAATCAATTAGATGAAACCCCTACACAAATTTCCATATTAGAACTCTTGCAAACATCTAGTGTCCATAGAACCATCTTTAACAAACTTTTAGATGAGTCTATTGTGCCTAATGATATAAACCTTGATCAATTATAGAACCTAGTTAGACACTTATCTTCATTTTGGCAAATCACATTTGATCAAAAAGATATGTCCACCCTCAGCCCAAACCATAATAACCCACTATACATTGAGATAATCATTATATATCACAAGATTAAGCAGGTTATTATAGATAATGGTTCTGGGCTAGACATCATATCTCTTAAATTGGTATGATGATTGGGCTACATGAATAAAGACATTCAACCAAAAACTATTATAATAAAGGCTTATGATAACACTGAGAGGGAGTCATCTAGTATAATTTGGTTACCAATCATGGTTGGGTCTATTTATCATCACACATTATTCTATATTATGGATATTGAGATTATTTATAACATACTACTTGGTCATCCTTGGATCCATGAGTACAACTAGTTCCATCTACTCTTCACCAATTCCTTAAGTTTCCCTATGATGGGATCGAGGTTACTATTCCCATTGATCAGTAGCCATATCAATACTGCAAACATCTTGAAGCAAAGTTTTGTAATTATAACTATCACCCAGGTTCTAAATTCATTACAAAGAAGAATAAAGCCATAATTTATCATCCATCTCCTTCTTATTATATAGACCCTAGTGATCTAGCCTCCACTTTGGCCAATCCATTTCTTACAGCTCTAGCCAAGCATTTTATTATCAAAAATGTAGGCATTTATATGTACCATCTGAAGGATGTCCTCCATATTTCAAAATTACCAAAATCCCCTAAAACATTTGGTAAGCCTAAAACATCCTAGAATCCTAACAGACCCAACTAGATTTGGCAACCAAAGAAGAAACAACCAAAACCTACTATGGTTTTTGTACTTGCAATTACCTCAAAGAAAGATCAAGAGGCTTTTACCAAGGGAGATTGGTTATGTTCTGAAGGCCTTGCTAATTATTTTTAGAATCCAAAGTACCTTATCCCTAATAGGATAATGGATCATCTTGACTATACAAGGAAAGGCCTTGGCCCATAGGCACAAGGAATTTTATAAACCTTATGAGCCGGAGTTGTCAATTAGAATCATGGTCTTGGATTTAAACCACCAGAGGATGACCTCATGACATTTGATAATGACTCTTTTAAAGTGATTAGTAATGAGATTCCTAGTAGTGATACAACATCCCATTATAACATTTTTGATGAGCTTGATGACTCAGATTTGTTTGATTCAAATGCCATATTGACCATAATGCCTATTAGAGCTTCTCATCCTGAAGCAAAAACCCATCCTAGTGGTGCTTCCCTTCCTAAAGTAGGACATAATATATTTACCAGTGGCACTACTTGTCTTGAAGTAAACCCTCACTGTAACCTATGTCTTTATCATCTTGAACTCATAGATTGAGATCAAGAAAATTTGGTCATATGCCTCGATGAGTTTCAAAATGAAGAATTGATTACAGAATACATGGTCTTATGAGATGCATTCCCCATTGGTGATCATAAGCAGGGTTTTGATTTTTCATTAGATCCTTCTACCTACTTTGGAGATTAGGCAAAATTTCTTGGTCATAATAAATAAACAAACATCAATATCATCAGGTGAAAACCTCTTTGAGGCACTTGTCAATCAGGGAAAAAGTAAAGAAAAAGACAAGCCTTTGAGTGAAAACCTATTTCAAGCACTCCCAAGAAGGAAATTTTTCTCATCCCCTCAAGACATAGAAATTCCATCTAGCCCAAGTTCCATAACTAGTATTAGCATCTCTTTAGAACAACATAAAATATTTGATTGTCTTTCTCTTGAGTTTCCAGAGGTTTTTACCAATTGGCCTTTACTTGAGAAGACATATTCTAATTCTTCATATTATCCAAATCTTTGGGAGGAATAACAATAATAAATAGCATAGGAAAATGATCACGACCATACATTGCCTACAATTCTATAAGATGGATCCACGCTCCTTATGGAGAACACAACAGAAGTGAATTTGGGAACCCATGAGGATCCTAAAATTTTTTATCTTGGAGCTTCCCTTACTGAAGTAGAACATGAACATATTATATCCATTCTTAAGGATTATATAGACATATTTGCATGGGTATAATCTAACATGCCAGGCTTAGACCTAGATTTAGTTGTGCGTCATCTTGTTGTTCACCTTGGAGATAAACCCTTCAATCAAAAATTTAAGAAAGATGCATCCATGCATCACCCTTTTGGTTAAGGCCGAGTTGAAAATTTTGTTAGGAGCCAATTTTATCAAACCATTGGACTACTCTAAATGGGTTTCCAACATAGTACCAGTAAGTAAAAAGACCCCAAGCATATGTATTTGTACTAATTTCCATGATATCAACAAAGCATACCCCAAAGATGATTTTCCTCTGCCTAACATCAACATGATCATTGAATCAACTATTGGATATGATATGTTATCCTTAATGGATGGATTTTTTGGTTATAATCAAATCAAGATAGCCCTTGAAGATCATCAGAAGACTACATTCACCACTCCATGGGCAAAATTTTGTTACCAAGTCATGCCATTTGGTTTGAAGAGTGTTGGAGCCACATGTCAACATGCAATAACTATCATTTTCCATGACATTATTGAGGACTATGTTGATGATATACTAGAAAAATCAAGAAAAAGAGCTGGACATCCTAACATTCTATAAAGAATATTTGAGAGGATTCATGAATATAAAGTCCACTTGAATCCTAAGAAATTTGCCTTTGGAGTCACATCAATAAAGTTACCAGGGTTTATTGTATCACAATAAGGGATCAAAGTCAACCCTTTAAATGTTAACACTATTATGAAAATGCCTCCACCAAATAATCTTAAATAATTATGAGGTCTATAAGGAAAAATCTAGTCTATACGTAGGTTTATTTCTTAATTGGTATATAAGTGCCACCCATTTACCCATATCTTAAAAAAATGGGTAACATTTTAAGGGGATGAAGATTGTTAGATAGCATTTGCAAAGCTTAAAACATACTTGGCCAATCCACCAGTCTTACGACCTCTAACACAAAGGAAGCCACTACTTTATATATCAGCCACATAACATGCACTAGGGACACTTTTAGCTCAGCATGATGATCATGGTAAGGAACACATTGTTTATTATTTAAGCCACACATTGGTAGCCTATGAATATAATTATATGCTTATTGAGAAGGCATGTTTAGCTATGGTGTTCACCACTCATAAATTGTGAAATTATATGCTAAATAACAAAACTATTATTCTCACCAAGGTAGATCCTCTCAATTTCCTCTTATTTAAAGTAGCTCTTCAAGGATGCATGGCTAAATAGATTATTCTCCTCAGTGAGTTTTGTATTGAGTACCAAAATCAAAAGGCAATCAAAGGACAAGTTATTGTTGACCAACTTGTAGAAGCTCCTATTAAGGCCACTCAACCTTTCAACTTTGACCTTCCAAATAATTCTATCATGATGATAGAACAAGCATCACAAAAACCTAAAAAGGGGATGCTCTATTTTGATGGATCCTTCAAATCCTAAGGGTATAGAGCTAGCATATTATTGATCACACCATATGGGGATCTTATCCCCAAAGCATTCCATATACAATTTCATTGTACAAACAATATGGCCAAATATGAGGCATTAATTGTAGGGATCCATCTTACTATACAGTGGGATATTTAAATCTTAAAGGTCCATGGAGATTCATAGCTAATCATAAATTATACAAATAACTAGTATCAAACAAGGGATTATAAGCTTGTTCCTTACAAGCAAATTATTGATAACCTCAAAATGCATTTTAAATCTTTGCAATTTGAGCAAGTTCTATAAGTCAACAACAGATCTATCAATGCCATGGAAAAAATTAGTTTCATGATTCAAATTCATGATAGTACTAAATATTATTAGTTCTTAATTAAAAATATTCTTTGGGTAGCACATATCCTATCCGATTCAAAGATTATATGCACCATTTTTGATCCTAATCCCTCACCTGAGCTACCATGATACCAAGATTTTTGTAACTAATTCCATAGTCATGTATTTCCTTCTAACCTTTCCAACAACCAACAAAAATTATTCCTTCATCACTCAACATGTTATATCCTCCTTGAAAACATGATTTATCATAAAGGCTATGATGGAATGCTTCTTCATTGTTTATCTTTGGGATAATCCAAGCTAGCACTAAAGGAGGTTCATGAAGGAATGTGTAGGGCCCATACTAATGGTGTAGTCCTAGTAAAGAAACTCCTCAGAATAGGATATTATTGGACCAAAATGGAGATAGATGATTTTAATTATGTAAAGAAGCATGTTCTTTGTTATCAACATGGCAACTTGATACATGCACCTTCCTTACCATTGCAGTCGATCACAACACCATGGCCATTCTCAATATGGGGTCTTAATCTCTTTAGGAAAATTAACTTGACATCTTCATATGTCCATAAGCACATTTTGACTAAAACCAATTACTTTACCAAGTGGATTGAGGCCATTCCTCTCACTTATGTTATCGAGAAACAAATAGACAAATTCATTCATTACCATATTATCTGTCGATATGGAATCCCAACCCATATTATATTTGATAATGGTGGATCCTTTGTGAACCAAGATGTGAAATATATTTAAACAAAATTCAAGATCAAGCACAAGAAATCCACTCCATATAGCCTGCAAGGCAATGGACAAGCTGAGGCATCAAATAAAACCATTCTATCCATCTTAAAGAAGATTGTCAATGATGTTGGTTGTAATTGACACTTAGATCTCTTTCCTACCCTTTTGGCTTATAGAACCAATCATCATACCCCAACTGGTGTTACTCTATACTCCCTTATTTTTGGCACTAAAGCTATCATCCCAGTCAAGATTGAGATCCCATCATTAAGAATATCACTAGAACACATTGAAAATGATGAAGACTATAGATACTCATGGCTACAAGAACTAGAACTTCTTGATGGTAAGTGTTTGACTACCCTAGAAATTTTGTAGGCCTATCAGAATAGATTATGAAGAAGCTACAATAAACACATTCTCCCTTGATAATTTGAGATTGGTGACCTAGTTTTGAAGGAGAACCAAAAGAATATGAATGTTGAACCTAAAAAGAAAGGCAATTTTTAGCCTAATTGGTTAGGACCATATATTATCACAAAAAAATATGGATGAGGAGTATATCGACTATCTAAACCTAATGGTGAAGAAAATTTAGAGCCCATGAACATCATACACCTTAAGAGGTTCTACACATGAACAACTTTAAACCATTGTCTATAAGACCCCTGCCTTGGGGGTAACTTGTGCTGACATAATTTTATCCCACCCTTTTATCTTACCTTGAATGCATTTTATACTACCCTAGTCCACTTTTCATGATTCTAGATAGTAAAGGCTTTGAATCCTTGGCACTCTGAACACATTCTTCATCCCATTCTAGATTTCTCTCTTCGAGAAGCATATTATTTGTTATGTCTAAGGCATGTTATAATCTTAAACACTTTTTATCGCTTGACCAATTTGATATTGATTATGTCTCATGAACATTATGAAAATCCTCCGTAGCAGTTCTACAAAGCAGTTCAACTAGGATAATATTGTGCAGCTTTAGACAAGTGAATAGAAACATCTTCTCAATGCCAAACCATTGCTAAACTGTTACAAATAAGTGAATGCATATACTTTTTTTCAGACTATACATTATTCTATATCACATTTATTTCTCTTTATTGTTTTATTAAGTTCCTCACTCTCATTTATTTATGAGCATGGGCCATTGTATCTATCTTAGATATCTTATTAAAACCTCTACTCTCAGGACATGCATCTCCTTGACTAGATGGTCCCACCTTGTGTATATTTTATCCTAAAAACACCAAAAACATTAGAAATACTTTGCAAATACCAAAAACATCATAACCTGATCTAAAAGATAAAAAAAACATTATCTCATGCTTATATACATTTGTACATTTCCATTCCACCATGTTATGCTCTTGCCATTTTTCAAGCACAAAAACACCAATTCATTTCATCTTGTCCTACGCACTTGCCATTTTGTAAGGTCATTCTTTCTCATCTCATCAGCTTCTTATTTGCTAGACCATTCTCATTTATTTTTCATATCTTCCATTTATTCTATAACATTAATCAAGCTGGTATGATCATCATTTTTCTTCTATCCCATTTCTTGGGAGAACTACATTTGACCTAAAGTTCATGTTGGAACATGCATCCATATAACTATGTAGGTAGGATCCACTTGTCTTATACATCTGGAGTTAGCTCGGCCAACCCCTTCCTTTCCTTCTCTTCCCACATTTATTTTATCATTGTTCCTTTTTAATTAGGGAATAATTATCATTTCATTTTTATTTGTTATGATGTGGTAGAAAGTAATGCCTCTATCGTACATGCATGAACATTTGTCTTTAAACTGCACTGCCTTGGTTTTTATTTGTGTGTTTATTTGAGATCTCTTGGTGTTTTTTTGTGTTTTCTTAGTGTTTTGATTATGATTTTGCACCTCTCTTTTTATTTCTTCTCCTTCTCTCTTTTTATTACTTCTTGTCTCATCTTGGTCTTGTGTTTCCTTGATTGTTTTTTACTTATCTATTTTGTGTTTCAAAACATCTTGATGATTCATATAGATCTCAATTATTTATATCTTGATCTTATGTTATTACATTATTATTGTACCATTTTGTTTATTTGATTTTTCTTGGTGTCTTGTTTTTCAATTATTTTATTTTATTTTATTTTGTGTGTTCAAGAATGCCTTGATGGTCCACATAGATCTTGATTATTCATATCTAGGTCTCATGTCATTAAGACGTTCTTGCCTTTTGTTTTTAAATATTTTTGTTCCTACTTAATATCATATCTTGATTTCAAGTTAGGTTCATTTATGTTTATCTTTTTATTTTTCTTTGATTTTTTGTTTAAATGTAAATCATTGTAACTCTAGTTTTGGTCATTGTTTTACCGTTATCCTTAGTTATAGCTATTCACATTTGAACTAGCTTAACACAAATTGAGTCTTATGTCATTATAAGTTATTCATAATTATGATGCCTAATTTTTTGCTATATCGAGAACTTTGTGCTTAGGTCTCAAAGTCTTGACATCAACATCAGATCCGATGAACGATTCTCAAGACCACTTTACAAAACCTAGGCTCATGATATGGAATTAGGCTTCTAGGTAAGATGAATTTTAGGGTTCTTTGTCTATGCTTAGATGTGTATCTCTTTGCATACATTTTGAGTCTAATCAATTCTTGCTCATTTTTCATCATTCCTTATTCCATTCTCACTTCGGTGAACTACATTGGCTTGAAGTTCATATTAGAACATGAGTCCATGGAACTATGTAGGTAGTGCTCAATTTATATTAATGTCAGCTTGGATATATCCATTCTTCTTTTCATCTCTCTCATCACTTTTTTCATTCTCATATGCTTAGTTTTATATGGTTTTCTAAGCCATTACACCATCACATGTATGTTTGCACCCACTCGCTTTAACCTATCTTTTTGGTTATATCCTTAAGCTATTTTTCTTGCCAATTGCCTATGCTAGGGTACAACATTTAAACCATGTCCAAATGAAATCAGATCTGCAAGGGCAAATCATTATATATTATTTATCAATGATCAAAATTTTCCCTACTAGGGTAAAACTTTTTTATCATGATCACATTTTCTCTACTGGAGTACTTATTATCTTCTCTTTGGAGACTTTATTCTAGTGGTTCTTCCCTTCTTAAAGTAGAATGATCTCTCTTTCTTGTAATTCAAACCTCTCCATAATAATGCCCATGATGGCAATATTTTAGTGTATAACTTGTCTCAGAATTGATCAATATCGTAAGCGGGCAACCTGTACTCTCAAATTGGGTACATTTAAAGTGTGTCCCTTACATTTATGGATCATATCTTTACCATTACCCCCATATATAGGGCTTATTATATCTCTAATTATATTTTGATCATTTATGGTAATCACATGTGCAAGTATTAGCTCATTTGGATGTGATCTATTCCATGGGTTAATCTCTCACTTTCTCTCTCTTTTTGAGAGTCCATCCTTTTTTTCCATCTTGGTATGTCCTCTCAAGGGGGCATCATGGGTCTATTCTAATTTCTTCTTGAAAACTCTTTTCATTGAAAAGATGTTGCTTCACTTGAATGTCTTGCTATGCCTTCTTAAACTAGGTAAAAATGTAGACATCTAATTCTTAATGCCATTTATGTTGAAATTGTCAATCTTACTCAAATTGCACTCAAATGCACATTTTAGGTCAAAATCCATAAAACACGCTAAATGGTTTGAAATTTTCATTTACAAGTGATAATATAGGTCAAAATATCCCTAAATAGGGTAATTTAATTTATGGGTCAGCTAACTTTGATCAATTCATTTTGAGTCAAAATGATGATTTTGCCTTTTGTGCTCTGGATCACTCTTTTCTCCTAAATTCGTTAGTATACACCATGTACCTATGTTATTTTATGTTAGAAAAATCATAAATGGAAATATGGTTTTGGTGCATCTAAAGTCACCTTCTAATTCTTCTTGAGTTAAATTACAACTCAGTAATATGACTTTTTGAACATTTTGATTAATTGAGGGCCAATTTTCAAATAATTGCACAAATGTTGATTAACCTTGTTTAAGGCTAATTAATCCAAATCAAGAGATTAAGCTGATTTCCCATAAGATTTATTGAATATTTATTTTTAAGAAATTGATTCCTATTAACTACATCATCAGGTGACATCATTTTTTGGGAAGACATCCCTAGGCCATAAATACCATAAATATCAAGATTATGGGTCACCCATGCCTAGTTGATGCCTCCCATGCCTCTTCAATGACCCTTCTTCCAAGGTCATGATGAATATAATTATAGATTTAATTCCAAATATTAGGATTATCCATGGACACACATCTCAATCTTGAGATGGATGATCATGGTTGATCCTGACCAATCTCAAAAATCTATAAATAGAGAGGCCATGGACATGAATTTTAAGCTTGATTTATGCAAAGTTATGCAGAATTTTCTCCACAATTCTTTACATTAGACCATTAAAATTAGTTAAAATCTCTATTGATAGGATATTTTTAGTGATTTGGAATCATTATCCTAGGTTTTATAGAGTTTTCTTGAGACATTGGAGGAGTTTACCACCTTTGTTGACAAAGATAAGGATGCTTGATCAAGGGAGAACATGCTTTTGAGCCACATGGGTATGATGAATCCATTTGGGAAGGTAATAAAATGTTTGATTTATTTAATTTGTTTCTTACTATCCTTTTTAATTCCCATAGGAATAGATAGACTTAGTTAGTTAGTTCTTTATGCACTTTTCATGATTTATGGACTAATATTTGACTAACTTGCTTTGTAATCCTCTCTATAGTTTGATGTCTCCTTGGACCATTGCATTTTGATTTTATTTTGAGTGACTTTTTTAATGTGATTTATTACTTATTGATCTTGTATTGTTACTAACTAGATGTTTCCATGATCTTGTCATGCATCTTAGAACTTGATATGATCACATTGTGCATGTTTCAATGATATATCTACTTAGATATGTTTCTCCTATATGATACATGATACATTAATAATTTAAATGGTCATATTTTCCATTTGAGATAAGTTAAATACTATTTTCTACTTACCCTCACCTCAAAAGTGGGGGAATATTAGTGGGAGCATGACTTCCAAATTCTTCACAGATTCATATTGTAGTGGGGACATGTTTTAGAAACATGTTCTCCACACTCATAGCAATTCCCAATTTTAGATATATTACGAGGGAATATTTTGAAAACATTTTCTCCACACTTACACCACTTATAAACTTTATATTATAGTGGGGGCATGTTATGGAAGCATGTTCTTCACATTTACATAGTTCTCAAATTGGCCAATATTCACATTTATATGATTTGGGTACATAGTTGTTGTAGAATTATATACATTGGTACCATATTATACCCAATTTTCATTTTGAGAGATATATAAGGTGAATATTTTATTCAAAGGGCACCTAAATTTTTAAAATCAAAATTAGTTTCAGATTTCAAAACACTTTTATGAATTGTCATCACCCATCAGGACAAAATTTTATGGACTGTATTGAGGTAATCTACTATACTAGTTGTTTCAATTTTATTATGGTTGAGGTGATAAAATCAATTTATCTTACCAATTTCATAGGTTAAACTTGATTAAATCCTCCAACTAGATTTATAGTGTGATTTGACTTGGTTCACTCAAACTCACTAGGTTATAAGTATGATTGGGTTACATGGTTAAGCTAATCTCAATTGTCAGGTGGCAACTCACTTTAGCTCCAAGGATGGAGGTAAATTTTATCCTTAAATATTTTTATATTTATGCACTTTCCATATTTATACTTGTCATGATCTCAGTTTTAATGATTTATAGTCATACATCTTTCATAATTTCAAATCAAATTACCAAAAGGCAAGGTGGTTGTATCAATACACAAGTGTACTCCTAAACCTTGTTATATTTACTTTAAATCATTTAAAATGAATTAAATTTTAGATTATATGCACTAATTTTATACTTTTACATGCTCTTAGTTGAATGTTAGTCACTAAAAAAGCACTCAAGTTGGACTTGCATAAAGACAAGGTATGTTATACACACCTAGGTCCACATTTCTTTTCCTTTAAACTACAAATTTCATTACTATATTAAATTAGGGTGAAATATATATACTATTTATGAATTATATATCATATCAATCTTGTACACTTACTAAATACATACCATATATGTACCTTTAGATTTTAGACATTTCCTATTATCGTAAGGCTAGTATACACTATCTCTTTGTGCCTATTGATTATCTCTTAGTAAAATTGATATTATCCTCATGAATTAGATCTTATATCATACTAAAAATGTTATAAACCTATTTATCTTCTATTTATATAATTTTTGGACCTATGCCTATTTTCTAGCTACCTAGACATTTGCATCCAAGTTAGATGCTTACATTGATGTAAGTATCTAGTGCCGTAATTCATATAATTTACAAATGTAACATATCCCTATGGTTGACCTAAGTTATTTAATTTGAGATAGTCTTAAAAGGTATTGGTATAAATAAAAGATAAATCTTCATTCAATCATAACCTATCACATGCTTAGAAACTTCTTACCTCTCACAAGGTATTTTACCAAAAACATTCAATCAAGCATTCAAGTGAGCAAAGATTCCATATTTTTTCCTATTTACATACTAGTCAAAGGTATAGAATATCCACAAGTTAAAATATAGGTCACTCTATGTACTTGTTTATTATAGATTATATCCTTACACACATACAAGATAACACCTAGTGGATAACTAGATAAGTCTAAGTTCCTCTTTAGAGTATTGGATATGTAGGTAGCACTCATTGATATAGGGGTCTTTATGGTAGCTCAACACCATGTGACCACTAAATAATTTTTCCCATAGCCACTATGAAAATGAAGAACTATTTTTTTCATTTGATAAGGAGTCACAGCCCATGACCCAGATTTGAATGCACTAGAGTGAAAGTGGCACAAAACCTATAAGCATATAAGTGATAGCATCTAGTTTTAGTAGGTATTCCATAATAACCACATATATCTAAGTAATATATAAGCATCAATGTAACCATCCTATATTAATACAAGTGTCCATGATTATAAAGGTATAATTTACATAATCAAATGGTTGATCTGAAATTTAGAACTAGTCCATTCCCTTCTTAAACTAGATCTAGATCTGTATTAGAATCAAAACCACCTAAGTATCTTATTTTAATTATCATTAAAATATATAACATAATTATACTTCTTATTTTTATCATATCTCAACATAATAATTTAGTATATTTTTATATGTAGATGATATTTTATGATTATATAAGACTTTAATCTTTTACACTTGGTAAACTCAGACCTTGACTATTCTTCTCAGTTCTCTACTTTTCCTACTTTTTCAAGTCTCATATCTACTCTATATTTGTGCCCCTTGACCTATATCTATTATTCCAACCAATATTATGTTGATGAACTAGGTCTTCTATCTTTCCTAGAATGCTTAAAATGTATTTATCTTTCATCTCTAAAAGTTTAAAACATATACTTACTTTATTACTCCCTAGACACTAATGTATGAGATAGATAGTAACATCAATGTTATTTCCATATCCTGATGTGAGTGTTTAGTGCCTTAAATTCATCCAATTCATAAATGAAACATGTCTTAATAGTCATCCTAAGTGATTTAATGTGATTTATTACTCCAAAGTGATTGATATAAATACAAGATCAACCCTCATTCATTCCTCACCTAGGAAAGACCTAGAAAAAACCAAAGAGACTGAGGATACTTATAAAAATAAATATATAAAGCATTAAATTGATCAAAGCTTCCCTATTTCCATACCCATCATTGACACATCACATCTATAGGTCTGAGGTACTAAAGGAGTATCCCAAGAGCCCAATTTTCTAAGTTACAATCTAGGTCATTATTGTACTTGCTTTGCACATATTGTATGATTCACATATAAGACAACACATAGGGGATAATTACATGATTCTAAGGTCCTCTTTGGAGTATTGGGTATGTATATAATACCCACTAATAAAGGGTTATTTAGGGCAACTCAACACTATGTGATGACTAACCCATTTCCCCAAGGTCACTATAAACATGAAGAATTAGGGTTTTGACATTTCACAAGGAGAAATTATCCATGACCCATATTTGAATGAACTAGAGTTAAGGTTAATAAAAACCCAAAATCATCCAAATGGTCACATCTTGTTTTAATAGATATTTTTTACATGACACTAGTATTGAACCCAAATAGTAAGGTCAACATAACCATCCTAAGATGACGTTACTTTCTAAAGAGATAAAAACATTAGAACTAAAATCTAATTATTGTTCTAGAATCTCCTTCCCACCTAATTTCCACTTTTTTGATGTCCAAAATTATGTTATCATAATAACAAGATAAGTACATCACTTATTTTTCATTTTTATATCTATCAAGTTGTATTTTTCATATTTAGGATATCTCAACATAATAAATTTAGTGTATGTTTATATTTGAGTTTGACATCCAATTCACTTATTATAGATTTGATTATCACCTTTGTGCCATTTCATTTTAATATAACCCTTTAACATATAGATAACCCTAATATAGATTATTTTAGGGTTAAATATTTGGTGAACTTAATCTTTAAACATCAAACCCTAATCATACCCTTTAGAATGCTTATTACCTACTTTGTCCTAATATTTATTTAATTCATATGATTTATCATGGATGATATTGATTGATTTGAAGACTATGTTTATGACACTTTCCAATTCTCCCTCAAGGAAGGAATTAAAATTGATTACCCTTGATTTCTTCCAAGTGATAAGTATGTAATATAAAAGCCTTGAATGGCGGTATTTTTTATACCTATAATCAAGTCCATGCTTTGACCACTTCAAAAGATAAGTTCATTCATATTAAGGAAGATGAAAAGCCTTTAGCCACACTTCTTATTCCATCATTATATGACATTGGCATTTGACACTTGTAAAAGTATGGATACCAAGGCTAAAGATTGGGAAAACATGAGCAAGGTATAACCCACCCTATATATCTTAAACATATCAATACAAATAGGCAAGGTTTTGGGTTTTCAAACACATCCTTGAATTAATAACCATTCAATCCAACTAAACATATACATTTTACCAAAAATGTGGTACATATGACCAAGAGGTTCCTTTATTTGATCATCACAAATTTTGGAAACTACATAAAGAGATTATAGTTGATATGCAAACAACTAATTAGGGGTACATGTCTTAAATAAAACTCATTAAACCCACCAACATTCATACATTTCCAAAAAATATCCCTCTATTCAAGGGTGATGGTTTTTTCCTACCTTCATTTAAAACAAATTCTATATCAAAAAGGTATCCTTCCCAAAAAAATTCAAATCTAAATTTTTTATGCCCTTACAAAAGGAAAATGAAACAAATTATTCAAATAGTAAAAAATATTAAAATGATATATCAAACATACCAAAGTTTAAATATCCCATACCATTACCAAAATGTATTAAACTTAGTGATCATGAACTTGCACTCATTATACATAAGGATGATGATACTCATATGCCTAGATTCAAAAGAGGGGGTGGGTTGATACCAATTCTAACACCTAAAAAAAACACCTCTATCCCAATATAATATCTAATGTATAATATGACCACTATTTGGAACTTTAAAAATAAAGTTTCTATACTCCAAATGCAAATGGATTTCCATAATAATAATGCACATATTACCCCATTCAATAATCAACCTCTTGTGTAATGTATAGTTGAATATCCTTATCCCAAAGATTTTGAATTACTATATTTACCTCTCTCTTTGAGACACAAGGACCCATTAGACCACATGATTATATATGTACATTATTTTAGTCAATGGTCACAAGATGCCAAACTATTTCTAATTTTTTTCCATATGAGTGTTTCTGATGAGGCTCAAAATTGGTTCTAGATTTCACCAAAGGGTTCTTTACATATTTTATTATAATTGGAAGATGAATTTTTCATGGCCTTCAATATTCACAAGGTTCCAAAACTTACATTAGAATATTTTCATAATTTCAAAAAATGTGATGATGAATCCATTCAAGATTATACTATTTGAATCAAAAGTACATCATATGAGCTAACATTTAGACCCTTGAATTTGGAACTATAATTTATCTTTAGTAGAGGCCTTATTTTTCCATTAAAGGAAAGGACATTACATAAATATTGTGAATCATTTACCCATTTATATAATTTTGTGAATATATATTCTTCCTAGATAATTAATCATGCAAAGGAACTATACATATCTCCCTCCAAATACAAAATATGTATCCCTCACACACCGGATGAAGATGACTTACCTAAAGAGCATTATGAACAAAAAATCACTTATATTTAAATGATCAGTTCAATTTTTTTATTAAGTATGGGACCAATCCAAGGTCCATATATTATGCAAGAATCTCAAAGTGAACAACACAAAAATCATCCACACTAACAAGATTTAACAATTACCATATACATGGGTGGTGCTTATTTTTGGCATAAACATATTGATCCTACACAAGCAAACATTATTTGAAATATAAGACACTTACAATAAAAGGGATTAAATATAAAAAAATTATAAAATAAAGGAAGTTAGAAAGACTCCTTGGGAAAAAATAACATTACCAACTGCTTGTGGTTCTAAAGTAATTCAAACACGGGTTTGCGTTATACCTATCACATCTTCATATGCATTTACACTAAGAACTCTTTGGATATACCAAATGGAATAAAAAATTGATCCAAATCAGCAAGGTATTTCCTTTCCTCATGAAAGAAAATTAATACATATTTCAAATGATAACATTACTTATTCTACTACACATGCAAAACATGAGGAGGGATATGCTATGTACCTTTTTAACCTATCTAATCTTGATGAAAATAATGTAAAAGATATAATTTAGGGTTGTAAGGATTAAATTTGGGGAGATATCAATGACCATTTATTGGATGATATTTTCTCTTCAAAAATTCCAAAAATACCTTAAAAAAAATCTAAAATCTAAAAACACTTTTGGCACTTACATGTTTTATTGGCTCCTTCCCATCCATGTGTTAGTTCCATGTTAAAGGATGAATACTCAATTAATAATACATACACATATGTGTCACACTTATATTTGAGTGTGATATAGGAATATACAAACATATGATTCATTCATATTTAAGATGTTGAGTTCTCATCTCATATGTACATTGGGGGCATCCACTTCTTTGATCTTGATACACACATGTTATATTCCTAGATGATCACTCTAAATTATCATGTTTGAGCTTACATATATAATTGCACATGCCTATTATCAATGATTATATCTTACATAGGATACCTAATATGCTATACACTTTACATACTTTTCCTAACACATTAGATCCATTAGATACTATGACATGTCTATGCCAAGTTTTTATGCTTTACTTTATGAACTTAATTGAGTTCCTTGCCTTGATATTGTATTATTTGTTTAAGCATTTGAATATGTTATTTTTATTACATCCCCCGTGCCTATGTATGTTTTCATTAAAATGTTCTTATGTCATTATTTGTTGTATGGACATTTGAATATGCCATTATTGCTTTTATAGGAATTCAACTAAAGTCATGTCCCTTAGAGTGTGAGACATTTGAACATGCCTCTTGTTTGTGGTCTCCTTGGACCATTGAATTTTGACTTACTTTTTTGTACTCTTATGTTTATGATTATTTTCTTATTGAACTTGTATTGTTACTATGTAGATGTTGCCATGATATTTATCATGCATATTAGGCCTACATGTGATCACATTGGTTCTATGCATTTCAATGATATATTTACTTAGAAATGTTCCAGTATATATGTTACATGGTTATGTTGAAAACTTATACAATTATCTTATCCTTTTGAGGTGAGATCATAAAGACCATGTAACATATAGAATGGAATAATTATAGGTAAATGTATCATTTAAGTGCATACATTTACCCAGTTCCTATATTTACCTCACCTCAAAGGGGGGAATATTAGTGGGGGCATGCCATAGAGACATGTTATCCACACTTGGCATAGTTTATAGATTTAGTGGGAGCATGATTTGGAAGCATGTTTTCCACACTCATTCAGTACATGATACTTGTATTAGTTTTAGATTCAGTGGGGGCATGTCATATGGGCATGGATTCCACACATTCAAAGTTACTAGATTTAGTGAGGGCATATTTTGGAAGCATGTTATCCACATTCATTCAATAAATGGTACTTATTTAAATTTATAGATTCAATGGGGGCATGCTTTGGAAGCATGTTCTCCACACCCATTCAATATTCAACATCTCCAGATTACAACAAGGGCATTCTTTGGAAACATGTCCTCCACATTGATACTTATTTTAGTTTTAAGATTTCTCCATATATAATGGGGTCATGCTTTGGAAGCATGTTCTCCACACTTAAACAATTATTTGAATTGGATAAATCACATAATTATATGATTCATATTCATAGTTGTGGCATAATTTTATACATTATTAATATTTCTATATACAGTTTTAGTGAGAGACATGTCTATGGTGCATATACTATGCAACATGTGCCTAATATTACAAAATCCAAATTAATTCATATTTATACCTCATACAAATTTATGTACTTTTATTGATCCAATCTACTACAGTAGTTGGTTCACTTTTTTGGTATGGTTGAGGTGATAAAATCACTCAATATTTATAAGTTTTTAGGTTGGACTTGATCTTCAACCTCACCATGTTATAAGTATCATTAGGTTGCATGGTTGAGATAATCTCAATTGCTAGGTGGCAAGTCACTTTCACTCCAAATGTGGGGGCATGTGCCTTTTGATATCTCTCTCTCTCTCTCTATCTCCTCAGATATATGCACTATAAAGATTTATCTATATTTGTCCTAATCTCAGTTACATAACCTTACAATGATACATCTTTTTCAAAACAACTTTATAATAAATAAGGTGGTTACATTGACACATAAGAGTACTCCTAAACATTTCTATTTCAATTTTAATATATTTAAAGTACTTTTAACCTAAATTATATGCATTGATTTTATACTATTGCATGTTCTTGGTTACAAATTAATCACCAGTAAAAGAACTCAAGCTCAGAACACATAAATACAAGGTGTGCATATGCACCCATGTACGCATTCTTTTCCTTTAAACTACCAATTTCATTAATATATCAAATGGAGACAAAATGTAAACAATACTTTATCATTATATAACACCTTAATCTTGTAAATTTGGAAAACTTAGACCTTAGCTATTTTTCTCAGTTCTCTACCTTTACTACTTCTACAAGTCTTGAATTTGCTCTATCCTTATGCCCCTTAGCTTATATCTCTTAGTCTAACCAGTTTTATGTTGATAACCTAAGTCTTCTATCTTAACCAACATACTTAAAGTGTACTTATTTTCCATATTTACAAGTTCATAATATCTACCTATTTTTTTGCACCTTAGACACTAACATCTAGGATAAACATTAGCATCGACATTACCATTTTATCCTGATGCAAGTGACCAATGCCCTAAAGTCATATAATTTTCAAATGAAACATATCCTAATGGTTGGATTAAGTGTTTTAATTTGAGTTAATACTCCAAAGGGATTGATATAAATATAATATCAACCCTCATTCATTTTTCACCTAGGAAAGACCGAGAAAAGACTAAAGAGACTAAGAAAACTTATCAAAAGCACTCTATCAAGCATTCAATCAATGAAAGCTTCCCTATTTCTATATTAGTCATAGGCATAACACATATAAAGGTATAAAGTAATAAATGAGTAGTACAAGATCCCAATTTTCCAAGTTACAAGCTAGGTCATTATTGTACTTGTTTTGCACATATTGTATGATTCACACATAGGGGAGAACTACATGTGTCTAAGGCTCTATTTGAAGTATTGGCTATGTAGGAAATGTTCACTAATAGAGGGGTATTTGGGGAAACTTAACACCATCTGTCTTCTAACTCATTTTTTTCAAGGTCACTATGAAGATGGAGAACTAGAATTTTTCCATTTCATAAGGAATGACTATCCATGACCCAAATTTGAATGCACAAGAGTGAAGGTGAAGTAAACTTAGAAGCATCCAAGTGGTTTCATATTATTTAAAAATATATATTATACTAGACACTAGCATTAAACCTAAACAATAGTGTCAATGAAACCATCCAAAGATGACATTACTATCTAAAAAGACAAAAGCATCAAAACTAGAATCTGATGATTGTTACAAAATCTCCTTCCCACCTATTTTTTACTTGTTCTAAATCTAAAATTACATTAGCATCAGAACAAGATTTTTACACCATTTGTTTTTCATTTCTATATCTAACATATTTATACTTGCCATATTTAGACTATCTTAACATAATAAATTTAGTGTATGTTTATCTATGAGTTTAACATCTAATTGACCTAATATAGATTTGATTATCACCCTTGTGCCATTTCATTTCTATATATCCATTTAACATCTAGATAACCCCAATTTAGATCATTTTAAGGTTAAACATTATTTGAGTTTTTATAATTAATTGGCCTAATTTAGAGATAGTTTACCACCCTTGTACCCTAAGCTATCTCTATCCCCTTTAACCCTAGACTCCTTAATCTATATTTTAGGGTTAAACACTATGCAATAATTTTTTCTATACATTCCAATAATATAAAACCAAGGTTATAAAAGAAGAAAATACTAGAAAAATGTTAAGAAATAAAATGAAAAAGATAAAAATAAGAAGTTGGCTTTGGCTTCCTATTTTATTTATTTCTCATGTTGTTATATGTTATTTTCTAAGTTGTTTTATAGGTAATTTTAAAAAATCACTGTGTGTTTTTAGGTGTCCCCATCCTTATGTTAAAGGGGTTTGTTTATTTTTCCTTAGGGACCTAATTTTGTTGTGAATGGGTCCTCTTTGAGCTCTATAGATTTTCCACCTTGATCTTTTTTTGCATGTAAATAAATTAGATTGCTTTCTATAAAAAGATACATAATGACAAAAAATAATTTAGTGTATTCTTATCTAAAAAAATCATTTCAAATGTTATAAATATCTTATAAATATAATTGATTTGGGGTAGTTTCATATTGAATATTGGCCAAATATTTTTAATAAATTAGCAATTGGCTAGTATGATGTAGGAGAGAATGATTAAATATAAATCCATAACTAGAGGAAAAAATTATATCAGTGTCAACAAATAACCAAATAGGTGAACTATACTAGTGTGTTGGTAAGAAAAATATGTGTCTTCAAAGTATCATAAATAGTAAAAATACTAAAATATGCAACAACCTTTTGGCGTCACTTAATACAACCTCTCTACTAAGAACCAATAATTTGTTCTTCTACCTATGAGTTTTTACCTAAACTTGAAATGATTGAGATACAATTTCTATAAAATGTACAAAAAATTCCATGTTTCTCTCCTACTTACAATAAGAAATGGAGATTTTTCATAAAATATTTGATATTTAAAGCCTTACTAATAAAATAATGCATGAAAAAATAATTTTTACCCTATGCTATTGTGTTTAATGACTTTAGATCCTTGATTCCATTCCTTTTTACCAAAAACATTATACATATAACAAATGCCTTTCCTAATTATTTGAAACATGTCCAACTACATCCTCATCATTCAAATCAATAATATAGGTAATCATATTCAATTTTTTTGAATGGGTGTTATTAATTTTTAGTTTACCTATTATGCCTTTAATTCCAAATAATGTATAATGAATATGTTCCAGTTTAAATGAAATATATTTTGGAATTGAGAGAAGTTATGGTGTTTTGGTTTTTTGTTTGCCTAGAAATTAAGCCAAGAAGTGCTAACATGTGATTTTTTTATAACCAACACATACCACTATGATGTTGATATGAAGGTATAAGAGCAATTTAGTAGGAAATCATAATAAATTGTTTTTTTTTTTGGTGTCATTAGGGTAAAGATACCAAATCCAACTTAATGAAATGAATGAAAGTAGGTATGGATGCTACACCACATGTGGAGAGAGAGAAAACACATTGAACCAACATATATAAAAGACTTTTTTTATTGTTGTTAATTATTTCCTTTATTTTATTTAAGAAATACTTTTTCATTCTTTGACCTCTAATATTTCCATGGATTTGGCCCTAGGTATAGTAAATCTAATTTATTTAAGAAATATTTTTTTTAATAATTACCCTAATTAGAATTTATTTCTCATGTATTATGATAATAATCACAAAGAAACATGAAAACAAATGGTTGTAGTATGGGAGGGATTGACGAATTTAATCAACTACTTTGGGATTCTCGCCCTTTAGCCTCTTTCCCCATTGGAAAAATATTTAGTGAGTGTAATTTCTTATAAGTCACTTGCATCTAAAAATTATTACCAATGTGGAAATTAACCCAATTATAACCCAATAATGTATTTGTATTAGGTATTTTTAGGCTTTCATGATAAATTTTAACTATATTGTTGAATTTTGTA
>JARHVA010000519.1:0-10000 GCA_037957365.1 Torreya grandis
AAATTAAGTCTGTTAGTTTCAAACATTGACCAAATGTTATTATAAAATCATTATTTGATAAGAAATTGATAAACTTTTCTCCTATTTATTATCACCTGTACATCACCTTAAAGGAGTGGGGGAAAGACTATTTATTAATAATCATCATATCAATAGACATAGAGATAATAATTATTGTGATCCAATTGGGAAAATTATGAATAGAGGGGTCATTACATTTGGTATAGTTGATAATAGGTCAAGGAGATCCCTTATCCACCTTCTTATACTCATCCTAAGAAGACCAAGATAACTTAAGATGTTCCTATCAAATAACTAATGGTCTTATAATATTCTATGGAGGGTATCACTAAGAGAATATTTAATTATAGTTCACATTATATAAGGATTAATATTTCATAGGATATTTTTATTAAATAATAAATTTTCATTCAAGACTTTATTTAAAATGAATATAGAGAAGGAATTTTTGTGGATGACAAGGAATAATAAGTACATATACAATTGGATTCCTTAAAGAATTGGGATATAGTGATTGAGATTTACAACATACACATACTTATGAGAATGACATGATGCATGTTACTATACCAATTTATCTTGGTCCAAAGATAGTATACATATTATTATATGTGAAGGAGAATATTCCACAAGGTAATGATACATTTGTACAATCATGTTTACAACAAATGGAAGAAATTTTTTATATCAAGAATACGACTATATCCTCTACTTTCTAAGACTATTTTATTACATATCATAGATATATAACAAGTATTAATATGAATGCAGTTATATATTATCCAACACAAGTGTGGGTACCAAAGATAAATAAAGAAGTTAAGGATCATAGAATGGATCAAATAAATAACATTACACACCAAGAACATGAAAACAAACCATTCAACATTTTAATGGGATAAATACATTATCTAATTTTAGATATTTGCCCAAATGAATATAGTGAAAAATTCTTTTTTTAGATAGATTTCAGGGTTTATGGGGTCCCTTACCAATAACATAAATACTCAAAAAAATAAATAGGCCTAGATTAATGGAAAAATTATCAAGGCTTCTGACCAACACACTCTAAAAAAAACAAAATACCTAACATTCTATAAATATACTTAAAATTTACATCAAATAATAGATTTTACAAAAATATAAATCTATATATTACTAAGTCTCACCCTTTTTGGTTATGATGTGAGAGTGAAGAATCCTGGAAAGGGAACTAGGAATGAGATGTCTTTTTTTATTACTTCTTACAACCCTCCATTATTAATTTTTACTCAATATACTTGAATCCAAACTTAGAAAGATACATCTATCCACCGATGATCCTCTATAGGCCTTATTCTTACTAACTAAATCCACAAAAATATTTTCAACTAACCCAATAAAATTATAAATATGAGGTGGAGATGCCATATGAACTAAACCTACTTTGAATACTCCTTATTAAGGACTAATAAAACATATCCTAATGGTATAATATGATCACTATCTAGAAAAACTATAATAATCTCTTCATTTTCCTCCTTTCACCATGAATAAGCCATTTTGTGCTTTGAATTATTTTAAGAAGTAGATAGATGACTAATTTTGTAGAATTTCTAACACATGAAGGGAAGCCTCTCATTATCAAGGGTTTGTGACCAATATATACCTTTAACTTTTAGCTAAATCATTTCATGAAGGTCCTAATAAATATCCAAACAAACAAGAACCCTGACAAAATTCATCTGGGAGAAATTCAAACAAAAAGCATCAATTTATAGAAAATATCTCAAGGATTCCACAATAGCTAACAACCTAGTCTCCAACCAAAATTATAGAGGAAGCTATGAGAACCACACCTAAATGGGTCTAAGAGAGAGGCTTTCAATGAGAAGATAAAATTTTGGAAACTAGAGTTTTAGAAGAAGGTGGTGAACATAACTCCAAGATTTATCCTATAAAATCTTATTTTGATCAACAAGATTATAAAAAAACATAATGAAAAATCCTCTAGCACAAGGATAAATTTCTAAACTAACCTCTAAAATAGACCACAAAGAATCTAAAATACACTAAGAATATAGGAAGGGTAGCCTAAAACTTATGAAATCTGTACACTAGACCCCTTTCCACATTCCAATCCTCACTTTCAAGCACTTCTTTAAGAACCTCCTTAATAACCTCCTCAAAATTGATAACTAGAAAATCCTTTGTAGTGCTCAAAACCCTAGGATGCTAAATCTAAATAACCAATGGGATAAAAGGGGTCATAGATATGTAATTATCCCTCTTAATAGGGATGGATTGTTTCCCCAAACATATTCCTAAAACCCTCATGCTCACTTTCCCCTCCCTTGTGCCTACCAACATGACTATTTGATCAACATTACAAATCAAATCCCTTGCATCAAGATTAGAAAAATGTGTCATTCTTCAACCATACTCATCCACAATCTCCATCATCCATGGATGGCATGATAGAAAACCATCATCCTAGTTGAATCTTTGCCATCAAAACCAATGTTAACCATAGCAGTGAAAGAGCATGTTTTCTTCATCATTAGTATTATATATTCCAATAAAATAAAATAGATTAAATTTCTCAAAATTTAGTCAACATCTAAAGCTTAATGGGGGTGGTCCTAAGTTCATAATGTCCATAAAAATATCTATAGATGAATTAACCCACTATGATCTATGTGAAACACACAGATATGTTTGAACCCTACCTCAAGGTATCCCCATGGCCACTTATGAGTGTAGGTGATGTCAAAATGCCCCACTCCACACACCATGGGTAAGTTAATTGAAATTGAGACCTGTGTGACCTAATTGAATGCTCCCATCCACTCAAGATAACCCTTATGGGATTAAAATTTAATCTACATCTAAAGCTTAATGGGGGTGGGCCTATGTCCATAATGTCTACCAAATTATCTACAACTAAATCACCCCATTGTAATCCATTTAGAACACATGAAGAATTTTAAATCCTATCTCAAGGTGTCCTTATGGCCACTTTAGAATGTAAGTGATGTGTAAATTCCCCACTCCACACACCATGATTAAGTCAAGGATTGAACATGAGACCTGGGTGACCTAAGTCACTAATCCCATCCACTCAAACTAACTCTTAGGGTATTTAATTTAATCTACATTTAAATCTTAATGGGGGTGGGCTTGGGTTTGTAATGTCTATCAAATGATCCATAATCAAATCACCCCACTATGATCCACATAGGAAAACATGGATAATTTTGACCCCTACCTCAAGGTGTCCCCATGGCCCCTTTAGAGTGTAGGTCATGTATAAATTCCCCACTCCACATACCATAGATAAGTCAAGGATTAAACCTAAAACATGGGTGACCTAAGCCATTATTCCCATTCACTTAAGCTAACCCTTGGGGGATTAAAATATAATCTACATTTAAAGCTTAATGGGGGTGGGCCTAGGTTTGTAATGTCGATCGAATGATCTAAAATTGAATCTCCCCACTGTGATCCATATGGAACATAAGGATAAGTTATACCCCTACCTTAAAGTGTTCTCATGGCCACTTCAAAATTTAGGTGATGTTTAAATTACCCACTCCACACACTTAACACTTAGACCTGGGTGACCTAAGCCATTGCTCCGATCCACTCAAGATAACCCTTAAGGGATAAATATAATCTACATTTGAAGCTTAATGGGGGTGGGCATGGGTATGTAATATCCTATGAATGATTTTAATCTAAATATCCTTATTATGATCCATTTGGAATACATGGAGAATTTTTACCCCTACCTCAAGGTGTACCCATAACCACTTCATATTATAGGTGATGTGAAAATGCCCCACTCCACACACCATGGGTAAGTCAAGAATTGAACCTGTGACCTATGTGACCTAAGTCATTACTCTCATACACTCAAGATAACCCTTAAGGTATTTTATTTAATTTATATCTAAAGCTTAATGGGGGTGGACCTAGGTATATAATTTCCACCAAATGATCCATAGCTGAATCACCCCATTATGATCCATGTGGAACACACGGATAAGTTTGACCCCTACCTCACATAGGACCACTTTAGAGAGTAGCTGATGTGAAAATTACCCACTCCACACACCATGGGTAAGTCAAGGACTGAACCTAAGAATTTGGTGACCTAAATCATTATTTTCATCCACTCAAGCTAACCCTTTAGGGTGATATAGTGCACAATTATTAGTCCTATGTCGTTGGTCTAAATATTTTCACATTACCCATACAATTATTTGTTAGTTATTTTATAGATATGCATTATGTTTCAATTCCATATAATTTTTACACGTTCCCATATAAACACTAAATAATAAGTTACACTACATTAAGTAATTAAAAATATATATAACAAAATATCATAAATTAAAATGGGTAAGTGCAATATGGAAGATAAAAGATAAAATCATATATATCTCAAGTAAAAATTTATAATAATAATAATATTATTAATCATAATGGAGGCATGATATTTATTTCCCTCTACATTTCCCTCATCATCCCTACACCTAAGATTTCTATAATATGACACACCACTATCTACACAAAGACCTTAGGATTGAGACCTTCTACATCTCTCTCGATCCTTATATAATAATAATCTAGATTGGAACCACCATGTTCATCCTATAATCTATAGTAAAATTTGGGCATACTAGGAAACAATATTTTGGCCCAAATCACTACCACTTGTAGTTTTATAATCATATGTAGGCACTCTAAGATCATCTCACTCTCTAGCTACAACAATGTAGGTTGTGATATCCATAGGAATATGATCAAACAAAGGTGCACGCATATCTAAAATTTCATATATGTGCTTGAGTATGTTACCTCCCACTTCATAGTCTAAGATGAATCTTCTCAAATTTTGAATGGACACTTCAATCAATGTTACTAAATAGGCATCCCATGCAAATCCACATGACATTTACACATGATATTATCAACTAATAAATTAAGCATAATAACATATTAAATGGTAATGCATGCTTACATCCATCAGTTGTGGATATACCAAGCTACCCTTATCCATAACCCACTCTTAAACCATGTCCAATATGAGCCTATTTTATAACTCTAGATCATTGAGCTACAACAGGAAATAATAAATGTCATTAGGCCTACATCCACCATTTATTATACTCTATGATGTATCCTTCATCATCGGTATAAAAAATAATCAATGGAGGATATGCATCTCCTTTAATAATTAGTGCCAACATACCATCATTAATATGACATGAAACCTTGTGCATTTAGTTCCATACATGTGTCATTTGGGGTACTCCTATCTATTCAAAAACTAATGAGTCACATGCTCATAATGAAATCTCTCAAAAATATTATGAAATTGGTCATGAAACCACATGATAAATTTCATATGATGTATCTTGGTAACATCCTAAATTTATCTTATAAACCCTCTATATTTCCTCCATATAATCATATCTAGAGCCAATAGATCAAGTAAAACATGATAATCCCTAACAATCCAATTGGTACAAACAGCTACCACCCATATTCATGCATTAATTTGAGGGTGTGTTTAGTTGGAAAAAGTACCTCAAACCATTTTTTAAATAAAAATATGCTCATAATCCCATTTTTACATCTAAAATATGCCACTTTAGTGTTACCACTAACCTAAAATCATTATATTCCATACTAAACCCTAATTCAATCAACATTCCATTCCTAATCCTTTTATATGTTTTAAACACTAATTCTACCTTCTGTATCAAACCCTAATCATCCCTAGTTAATTTTAAATCTTCCTTAATCCACTATTATTCAATCTTGATCATCATATCCTTAGCCAATTATCTCTAACCACTATTCATGCCCCCAATCAATTAATCGTGGTATTATATAGCTTATCAATCACATATAGATCTGACATAAAATAAATAAATAAATTATATATCTAATAAGATTAATTTGTTGATTAGAATAGTATTAAAATCCATGTAAATCTAATTTCCATAATATCTAAAATCCATAAATCAAATATCACCACATCAACTTTCCATATCAAATCAATGACATTATCCTTTCACTTTCTGAATCTCCCAAAATCCAATGAAAGGGGAAAAATTTGTAATTCCACCATTCCTCATTCATGACATGCCAATACCTAATCAAATTCATCCATTTTGAGCCAACTCCCCATATTTGACTCAATTCTAACCTTTGATCCTGGATCAAATCCAATAATGTATATCAATTTTAAAACCTTATAAATTAAGCTATCCTCCCCCATTTCATTCAAGCCATTCTTGCCTAATGAGACCATGTAAGATTAAGAATCAAGATAATAAACCCTTTAGGATATCATTATATATTAAATCCATCATCAAAATCATCATCTAACTAATCATCCAATAAAAAATGGGGCATTCTGCTAGAGTTATTTTATGAGATTTATTAAGCACCCAAAATAAAAATATATGAGAAAAATCTATACATAAAGGGGAGAATATTCATTTTTAAGTGAAGGTATACATAATTCTATTTTTTTATCATAACATGTGTATTTAATTTATTTATACTATGGATATTACATTATGTTTTGATTTATATCTTTTATTTGTTACTCTAAGCATACATTTAGCATGCTCAATGGGATACACAATCCCATAATCTTATTTCTCATTCTTGATTGTTAGGGCATGTTTGCATAGATGACAATACATTGGTAGCAACTTAGGGTAAATAATTAGGTTAAATTTCACATTGTAGCTTCAAAATTACATTTTTATAATTAAAATATCTCTATTCTTAGAAATAATGTTTTCATTATCAAAAATAGAATCTATGTAGCATTCTATGAACTTTTGTCTTTATTTTTATGCAAACATCATCATTTGTAGTGTTTGCATCATTATGGTGGTGTCTATGTCATTTTTTTGGAATCTACATCATTTTATTTGTCTTTTTCTAGTGTTTTATGTAGATGTTGTGATGTTTGTATTACTAGTGACATCTGTATGTTTTTGGAAGCATTTATGTAATGCATAATTATGTCTACATATCTAAATTTATGTATTGAATGCCTATATTTTGAAGGCCATAATTTTCTACTAAAGTTTCTTTTTGGTCTCTCATTTGTGCCAAAATGAATATATAAAAAATACACATGTATACATGAACAAATAGTATTTTTTTATGTTTATGTCTTGATGTTTGCATCCTTTGCAATATGTATGTGTTTTTGGCAGCATCTGTGTAATACAAAGTGGTATTTATGTGTCTAAGGCATATTTTTACATCCTAAACATCCCTAAAATTCATTTATTTTATTTTTAGGGTTGATATTTGGTGTTTTTCATGATTATAACCCTATTATGTAGTAGGTATCACTTCTCAAAGTCTTGATTTTGATCAAACTACTAACATTTGGCCTTATATTTCACTTGTCCAAGTTCATACAATCAAACCAAACACACATAAATCTAGTCAATCTAATCAATCAATATTTCTTATGATTTATTTTTCATCTTATTTGTGTGTGTGTGTTTTATATACACACCACATATGCTCTTCCCTTATTCTATAAGGCAAATTTGGGATAAAAAAATGGACTAGATCAATTATATTATCCCTAGGATATGTTATGCATGATTTTCCCCTGTACCAATATTTAGAATTAAAAATAATGATGACCTAATTTATTTTATATTTTTAGGGAATGGTGATTGGGATTTCATCACCTAATGTTTAGACAAAGCTTGTCTATCAATTTATCTAATTTACTTGGTGTGGATGTTGTCATTGGCTAAGAAGTTTCATATTTTACCGACATCATGAAGTGAGGTGGTCTTATCAACCAATACCCATGAATTTAAAAACACCCTTATTTCATGGGTTTTTCACTTAATGTACTATGAGGTATATATAAGACATTCATAGCTAGTCTTTTTTAGCCTAGTTTATGAGCCTATTTATTGTAAATATATAGCGGTGTAAGGAAAAATCACCCACCATGTGCCTTTTGGGGTATTATTAGTGGTTCACTAGATGAATATATTCCTAATTAACTATATAAGTTTTCCTTACTTGGATTTTTGATTATATCCCTTATGCTAAACCAATATCAAAGTAAATTTGATTAAATAAAATCAAATAATCAAACCTAATCCAATGTCATTTCAAAAAAATGACAACCCTTTTAGTCTAAATCCATTCCATTTCCATGATGTTGACAGCCTATCATCTATATGCAATAGATTAACATAGATCTAAAACTTATCCTATGTATTAAATCCAAGCTCTAAGAATGTAATCAACTAGCATATATTATGATACTTTGTATATTGGGAGCATGACCAAATTACATCTACTAAACATAACTAAGGGAAAACTTATCACACAACATGAAATGAGAGGGTTCTAAAGCCTCTAGGAAAATAATATCATGAAATAACCCTAGATATGTATTTTAATACATAAAGTAAAACCTAATTTAGTGCTATAAAATCTTATACATAAAGGGTGATGGTTTAAAACAAACACAATAAATAAGGGATCATGGTATGTAAATTGGGGACTAGATCACCTAAACTAGAAGATGTCAAACCTAAAAAACCCCTATAACTACACTAAGTTTATGTGTAGAGGTAATATAATCAAAGAGTTACACATTCAAAGCCTATTACTTTGTAAAATATCTAAATATCAAATGAAATATAAAAAAAGTTATAGATACTTACCTTTGAGTGAACTATCGAATCTCAATCTCCCTCCTTGGCCAAAGGTGTTTTGTAAAAGATTATTGTGGATATTTAAGGATCACTAGTTGTAATAAACTCTAGGATAAAATATTCCCTATTTATATCCAAGAATTTCCATAATATATGTTATATTTCTTCCCAGAAAAACCCTAATCAATGGCTCCTTCAAATGTAGATGTAAAAAATTTATGAGTTGTAATAATGTGAAAATAAAAGTTACTCTCTATTGGATTGAAGTGAAGGTTATATTTATATAAATGGAAATGTCCTACAAATTCTAAAATTTTAACTAAAAAGGTCATCCTACCATGACTTTATTTTTAAAAATTTACCATTAAGCCCTGAACTAGGTTGACTTGGGCTAACCTAGTTCTGTAACATGCATTGTATCTTTCACAACTTGGTCAACCATGGTTGACCTAGTAGTTAAAATGGTTATTTGGTTAGTTATGGGATTGTTAATAGGATAATTTATTATTAAGTTGGATAAATGGATTTAGTTTACCTAGGGAGTTGGATAAGAGATATTTGTAATGGTTTTAAGTATGATAAAGTTAACCACCACTCTTGTAAAGCACTAATGGTTTTCCCACCCATTTTTTGGTGCATCCTTTAAGGTATACACTCAAATATATTTAAAATTGATAGGTTAATACAATATATTAAGTGTTAATAAGTGATAAATTTGAAAAATATTATGTGTATACATATACCCCACTTAAAGCACATCAAATTTTGCATGAGTGTAACTTGGGATGGTGCTTCGATAAATAGCATAGTAGCATAAACTAAGTTAATGAATTATAGTAGAGAGTGGAAATTAAATGAATATATATAATCAAATACATAACTTCACTTACCTTTTTGTTGAATAAGAGTTGCATGAGAAGTAAATGAAAGTGATGTTTAATGTATATAACAAGAGATGAACATGAAAAATAAGATAAAATTCAAAAATATTGAAAAAAATATTTGGTTGACACTAAAATATTCTCTACTTGGTTAGGATTTCATAACTTATTTTATTCTTTAAAAAGAGATTATATAAATAGAGTTATGAACAAAATATGGGTTTTATCAGTAAATAATTGAAGCTTCAAAATTTTACTATAAAAGGGAGAAATTACTACTCATTTATTCATTTTCTATTATTGAATATCAAATATCTGGGTATGCTATTTGAATAGAGAGATGATGGGTCAAGATTGCAAAGGTGGATATGCTAGAGGATGTGTTGG
>JARHVA010000519.1:15000-85000 GCA_037957365.1 Torreya grandis
TAAAAATTATGCTTGGGTACTCATTATAAACATAATAAAGCATACACTTTGATTAAAATAAATAAGTACTTAAAGAATATGTTGAAATTTCCCATGATTGAGTGTGCAATTACAAGACTAACTTTATATTTATTTTAGATGAAGAAATTATGTGGGAGAAATGAGAATCATAAGAGACCCATTTATGTAATGGATGGTACAATCATGAGTATGTTTTTTCATCTTATCATAGGGGAAATATGATAATGTTAGGTGTGGTTTAATAGCCATTTCACATAAAGAACTATATTATTCCAAAAATGAGCTATTATAAGTACAAATGTAAGGAAAAGTAATCCCAAAATAGGGAGATATAATTATTTACAAAGTTTAAATAAAATATAGAGATAACATTAAATGCATACAAAAATGAGTTTTATAAATTAAAAGTCATGACTGTAAATATAAACTTGCAAAGGTTGGGAAGAGAGACATAATAATAATTGATAGTTAATTCATCACAAATGCTATAATGAAATATGAATTTCAAAAATAACTCAAGTGAAAATATGAGGCTTAATATTCCATAGAAAAATAATGTGTTCATAGATACTAATAAATTTCATAGCATGATAATTAATAACATCAGATAAATCCTATTATAGCTAAGATGTAGCCTTAACCATATTATCATATATCTTTAGTAAGAGACTAAGATAAATTATTTATGCATGGTCTCTATGGATAATTTAGGTATGTTATAATAATAATATGAATCATGGGGAATCTCTTATGAGGGGTAATCAATGTAAAGAATTAGATTTGTAATGTAATTGAAAGCATCTAATCTTTGGGTTGATGAAGGGTATGGGGAAGGTTGGGAATTTTACCATGATTAACCCTAGGTATGTTTTTGATAAGGTGATAGTGTAGGCCATGAGAGATCAGGGAAGTAATGTTTTAGTAATCTGCAACTATTTATGTGATGTGTAACACACTGATGCCAAAAATAATAAACATCCTCATGTTAGGGATATACTATGGAAAAATCTTAGGTTGAGGAAGGTTCTTATCAACATACTATTTCTTATTTGGATGAATTACATCAAATTACAACTAAATTTATTAGTAATGAATATAGGTCTATGTGTTTGTGCCATAAAAACAATAAATGCATCTAGGAGTATCTAACTATGGAGGTTAGTTATTTTGTATTAGAGGTAGATCTAGATGCCTCTTGTGCTAAGAAAATATGATGTACATAACAATAATTATCCCAATGATTAGAAACCTTATGGAACTTATAGTATGGCTCATCTGACGATTATGCATTTAGGGGATCAAGCTTAGGAAAAGCTAATATGCCATCACCATTAGTATGACTAGTCATATTAGGATTAATACAAGGCTTATTAGTTATGAGATAAGATCTCAATGTGGGTCAGTGTAATGTGGATGACATCTCAAAAGGGAGAAATCCTAAAGGATCATAAAACTTGATGAATCGATATGGTACTATAATGGAATGATCATGAAGCATAATCCAAAGAATATGAACAATTACTAAATGAGAAGTAATATGAGTGGCTCCATCTTAGACCTATGGACATCAAGTGAAGAAGAGAAAGTGTCAAAGGGAAAATGAACTACATCAAGATAAGGCATATTATGTAAATGTTATGAATGTTGTAAATAGAATGATATCTAAGTACTTGTACATATTTTTATTTATAAAAAATATATATTATAGGATCATCTAAGGAATATACATAATCAAGAGTGTGAAGATCAATAATGAAAACACCAATGATGTTATCAATTGGGAAAGCAAGAAGAACAATTTTTTTGGTCATTGTTATGGTAGCAGGAATCTCATCATTAGGTTTTTACAAGACCGAGGTTATAAAGAAGGATGTAATTAAAAAATTATGTGGGAAGATAGATAATAAGTTTTAATTTTCAAATTGATCTCATCAGGTTCATCATCATCAAAATCTAAGAGGTTAGGTGGTATATTGTCCATAAGTTCAAGGTGGAAATTAGAATCTCTATTAGAATTAAAATGAAAATTAAGTCATTGAGATTTAAAAAAAGGATACTAGGTAAAGGTTTTCACAACTCATGTTTTAACCAATGGTCTAAGGTTAAGGACTTACCTAGTTAGGTAGTACATATTATTATAAGTGATGTAGAAAATAACCTAAGCCTATAAGAGGGAACATAATTAAATGATTGCTTACTTTAAATGGTCAGGCACTTAGTTTGTGAAAACTCATGCAATGATGATCATACTCATTGTGAGGACTCAATATTAAGTTCAAAGCATGTGAGAGAAGTACCAAGTAAGATAACCATTAATCACTTTACCACACTAAGTTTAATGTTTTTAGGGGCTAATCCATAGTATTATTTGAGTAGGAAATTGAGGAAGGAAAATTACACAATCATGGATAGAGAACGAGGCATGATTTAACCAATCTCTTGATTTTTGTGGTGTTCTAGTTTTTTAGTTTTTTATTGAAGTTTGCTGGATTTTTAACATAGGTTTGGTGTCTTTTTGGTATCAATTTACCTGATCAATGTTGTAGATATTAGGGCTATCATCTCATATTTTTTGTATATATTTTGGATTTGTAATATATATGGGATCCTTTTAAACCCTTTTATTAACCATATCAAATAAAAAAGAGAGTAACACCATTAATGGATCATAGGTCCATAAGTATCAATATCATATCATAGTATAATAATATTTTTATGTAGCACTATGTAATATATGACTAACTAATGAAACATGTGTATTAAATATAGCTAACTCAACATGGTAATACTTTCATAGAAATATATAATATATATTATTAAAATATATAGAATAATATGCCTGTAGGATCAATGTGGCCATTGGGTACACAAAATTTTAACATCTATATGTCCATGTGTAACTTATATGTCTTATTTATCACTCATATGATTGAAAATAATAAAATTTGGGTTTTGGTACTTGATAATGACAATCTTGACACACATTTACCATGCATGATTTGAGAACTAAAGAAAGGTCCTAATTCACTATCCTCTCACACTTACATGTTATATTATGAGTCAATATTTTTTATAATCCATTATACCCCTATATAAAACCAAATTTATATTTTAAACCTCTTAAATATATTACAAAAACTTATTTATAATCTTATTTCAATCCAATTTTACATAGGTCATCTCTAGTAGTTACAGTCATTATCGTTAGTTGATAATGACCTACACTAGTTAAAACTGACCCATTGTCAAAAATGGCTATTTTTGAAAATCAAACCCAGCCTTATGGTCAACCATAAGCCTATATTATTAGTTTCATGAGGTATTTTTCAATTATATCCATATATAAAAAATTAACATATCATCCAAAAATGACGTGGCACTTATCTATTATACATCTATACACTAGTGCACACTAAAAAAATATGCCCTATTCTTTCCAATTTTCATTAATATCACTAGGATTAGTCACATACAAGTTTGAATAACTAAAATTCCAAGTCAAACAATATATTTTAAAATACCAAATCCAATCATTAGTTTCATACACATAGCAAATGAGCATAAATACACAATCACACTAGGTGGAAGAGATACATATGGATTGATTTCCATCTTTGGATTATTGGATACATAGGTAGCGGTAAATCATTATGTGGGGTTCATTTTTGTAAGCTCATACCATTAAAAATCCCCCATTTTTTAGGTTTTTATCCCTCATAAGCACATCTAGGGTGTTAAGGCAAAGGAGGTGGACATTTGGAGTTGTGCATATCATTAGGGTTCAATATTGTAATATAGAGAAAATAAAAATAGTCATAAGTGACCATACAATCATTATGCACTAACTTTGTGAAATTAAACAACAAATAGAAGATTATTATTTTCCAGTGATAGTAACCCAATATTATGGAACCAAACCAATGCAAACAGTGAATCAATTACGAAAATGAAAGAACCACAAGTCTATTTATCCTTGATTTTCCCTTTTATAATATAATCTTAATTAATCATAAAATTTAAGTATCATGATATATTTATTAATTTTTATATTTATCATGTGCCCTTATCAAATCATAAGAATAAATATTATTATTTTACATTCATATGTTTAATTGAATGTGATATCTATTAATCTAAGTTATATTTCAAACTTATATCTTAATTAGATTAATGACCCATAAAATTTTAATTACATTAAAACATTTTGGTGAAATCAACATGAATCAAACATGTAACCTTCTAAATTTAAAGGTAAAGGGCCCTTGTTGAGGTATGATTCCCATGTGTACACCTTTAGTGACTTGTGTGACCTCACCAAAAGTCTAGTGGAAAATTGAAGACTTAAAAAAATTCTAATGTTTTTACCTACATTAGAAACCTTCACTCCTCCCATGATTTCTATGAATATTCCATTTTCAACCTCACCTAATGCATATTACCATCAATAATTTTTTACAACTCTACATACAAAGGTGTTTTAATTAAAATAAGGTGCATCAAGATCTATCCATGCCTTGATCCATAATCTATAGTCCCCTAAGATAGTATCCTACCCTTTACCAATAGGATTTATAGCTCAAAATTTCACATTATATGAGGTTAAATGTGATCATGATAAACATATTAAATCATTGTATGCAACATGATTGGATTATGCATATAATGATAAACTATTGACAAAGTTACTTGTAAGAAGTCTCAAATAATACATATTGATATGGTTTTATGATCTCCCTCTTTAATACTTAAAATAATTAGACCCTTTGGATGACCAATTTCTATCAAATTTTACAATTAACATGGATGATAAGTTATATTGCACACAAATTATAAAGCTAAAGTAATGACCAAATGAACCAATTAGTGACTATGTTCTTTGATACAAGACCATTCTATCCAAGATGACCAATGTTATGGTTCAAAATTAGTTTCAAGATATATTAAAATATAATTTTATAACACCACTCCACAAATCAATTATATTCAAGAGATTCAAATCATTTGACAAGTTCTGACATATAGTTAGGGACAAAGAAGTCAATTTTTTTTTTATAACAAACTTAAGTACACATCAACTCTTATGATTAATTCAAAAATGAAATTTTAAATAAAACTAAATTAGAAGGTCAAACCAAGTGATAACAAGGAGGTGAAGACTACAGTCAATGTAGTGTCATAACCTATAAATTGCTTAAAATTGAGACATCCAATAAAGGGGTAATTTTAATGATTACCATCACATTCTTATGTGCCACTAAATAATTTACTCAATTGTAACCTTATCATGTTATTTCATGCATAAGACATTGATCTAATTAAACCTAGACCAAGGAACTATAATGATAATGCATATTGTGATTATCATTAGATTACGGCGCATTTAATGAATAAATGTTTCAAGATAAGGTATAAGATACATGATCTCATAGGTGAAAACATTATTAGTTTAGGCACCCATATAGAGGAATATCAAACACATCATAATTGGAACCAAAATTTTAATATCCTTAATGATCATTTTCCTAACATGAGTTAAAAAAAACTAACATTTCATTGGTACATTTTTCATACAAAATGCATCCTCCATGGAGGAAATATGATCATCCACTAGATACTATCATAAGTAAACCTAGTGATACTCCACTTTAGTTTCTGATGATTACAATTGATAAGAGTGAGATAATTAACAACAATTCATATTTTAATGCATTGTTAATATGAGCCTACATTGAGGCAAAATTTATACGTAGTGTTATGATTTACAATGGATGACATGAGAACATTTTAATGATGGAAATTATACAATTATTGGGTACAAATAACAAGATTTAGAATATATAAAATAATAGTTAAATAATTTTATAGATAGGGACATAACACCTTGAGATGCATAATATTACCTATCTAGGTGGGATTAACCATATTAACCTAAACATTCATGTTTTTATAGATTGATGGTATCTTGAACATATTTTTAGAATGTGCATGGATGTAGAGACTTCATATAGCACCATCTATAGTACACCAATGCCTTAATTACATATACTGAAACATAGTGGTTATAATTTTAGGAGCATGGTATGAGTATTTACTACAACCAATGATATATCCTCATCCATCCCCACCACCACTATGATTGGTTGATACACATGTTAAAGACCATTGTTTAGAGAGGGACAATAATCCTATTCACCATTTTTAAGAGTTGGTTGATACACCTATTCATGATACGTACAAAGTCAATTGTTACACATTATAATGATCCATCTATACAACTTTAATCAATATCAATTACATCAGAGATTTACTCATAGACCATATAGGGAACCATATTATATAGTACATAATTGATTACCACCAGGGATAATTTAGTCTATTATATAGTGAGTCATCCTTATACTATACAACAAATAACTCAAAGTCCTCAACCTTTTAGATCCATTCATCATACCCTAAGTTCTATGAGCATTAAGCATGATAGATAAGGTATACCACATGATTCCATATCATATTTTAATCCATACCCTATTTATACCTACCAACCATGATAGAATATCCCTCCACCAACATTCTATATGATTAATCTATTTAGGATATGCCCATCAAAATAGAATTAAAAATTAACATGGGTAAATTATATAGGGGGAAAAATTATGAACTATTTATTTAAGCTATGATATTTTAGATACTAAAATTTTGTATTTTGTTCATGACAATGACAATATGGACACTCATTTATCATATTTTACTTGAGCACTCTAGCAAGGTCCTAATCATACATTCTCTCACACTTGCATGGTATATTATGAGTCAACAATATATTCTTTTTTTATATACCTACAATAAATTCAATGCCTATTTTAAATATTCTAAATGATTTTAGAGAAGAAAATAGATAAGTAAAGTTACATAGGATATTCCTTGGAGATTTGTGAATTATGTATTTAGTTGTTAGTTATATGTATTTTATCCTATCCTCCATGACTTGTATAATGATATAAGATAAATAGTCCCACCTTTTAGTGCCAAAGTATGAGAAGAATGTGAATAGTCAGGGATTGTAAATGACTATAAATATGTATTCTTGTATGAAGAAGATGATGCACTTTTATTGAGATCAATATACACTATTTTGGATATGGTTAGATATTGTATTTATTATTTTGTTCTTTGTGTGCACAATCATGTTTAATGTATGGTTTAATCTTATTTAAGTTATTCTATATGCTCTATGAATAATTACTAAAATCTTGGCTAATCCTAATTCCTCTCAAATTCACTAAAATACATCTCTGCTACATTTTTATCTTCCTTGTTACAAATGAATTCTCTAAACTATCCTACACACTTGGAAAAGACATAAATATCCTAATTCTTAACATGTTTTGTTATATGAGGAACCTCTACTAACAATGGTATGATGAGCATAAAACCACTCCTTCTAGAGGAAACCATGCTAATATGGTTATCTAGGTAGTGAGATATTGAAACATGGTTAGACCAAAGAGTATGTAATTTCATAGAAGAATAATCTAAAAGGACTGGTCTTACCATAAGTGAAATTACTTAGGAGAATATCTATATAGAAATATATGAATTTTTTTGGTGTAAATTACCTAAACTATTAAGTAATTAGCTAATAAGTTTATAATACTATTAATTTAATTCTAAAATGCAAGAAATACTTACCTAGACTAATAGATTATTTATTATAAATAGAAACTAACTAGATGAGACCCATAAACTATAGGTTTGTTAATACCATACATAGATACATCACCAAATTTGTAGTGCAAGGTATATATCATTTAAAGCTATATAGGAACATTTTATTTGAGGGATTAGAGGAAGTGTTTTAGTAACTACCTCTCTTGATAAAGATGTTGGTTATGGATAAGGCCATGGTGCCTACTCCAACCAATATGGAGTATTCACTTCGGGCATATGGAGGTGTGTGTACATGATGGTGAATGATGGATAGATGAGTAAGTAAATCTTAAAATTGAATCTAGAATGGAGACACAAGGGAAGAAGAGTTAGAAGAAAAGTTTGGATTTATAAAGAGAACTATGAAAATAAAATATATGGAATAAACAAAGGAATACCCATGTAGCTATGATTAAAGATAAAAGTAGTAGTAGATTAGATGATGAATGAGTACAAAGATGTGATGAAGTAGAGGATAAATGAATAACAAAGAAAGATGATGATGAATGTTGGTAAATAGAGTGAGAGGATGAATAATGAGATGAAAATTAGATGTGTGAAGAGGAAGGTGAGAATAATTTAGAAGTAGAATAGATAGATGATAGATGTAGTGTACAACTATAATAAAGGGTATTGTTAAAAGAAGAAAAATTACACAAAGACACAAAACATAGTCATTGGTTAAATATAGGTTCAAGTGTAAAAGAATAAATTATAGGAAATAATCATTTATTGGAAGAGCACACTTCCATGCAGCCTAATATTTTATATTCCAATAGAAGATTTTAGCTAGGCAAATAGAAAGGTGATCATTGGGAAGGACCATTTTTAGAACATGAGACTTATTGGGGTACTACAATTCATAATAAATCTATTATAAAGTCTTTGAAGGCCATAGAATTATTTGAAATTGAACAATAAAAATAAGGAAGCATATATAAACAAAGTGTACATGATAATTCTCTTAGTGTGTAGAGTAGTACATAGGTAGGATCACTCAGAACACATCCTTCTCTAATAATAGTTACCTATAAGAATCCATCTAAACCAATAAATATGATGAATCATCCAAGAAGATTCATAAATTTATCCAACTATGATGGTTTCATGGATCCTAAATAGTAATTACTAATTTTCAAGATGAGATGGCAAGCTAAGGGTATCACTGATGAAGCCATTCAAAAGTGTGAATTAGTAGGGGCACTAATTGATAGAGCATTAGAGTTCATATACCAAATATACCTTCAACATACAAGTCTAAAATATGTTGAGGACTATTTTTTTGTAGAATTCAAAATCAAAAAATGCACCAGTCAGACTATATAGGACCTAAAGGAGATATGAAAACAATTAGGAGAATCAATCTATGACTATGACCATAAATTATATGATGTGATGAATAAGGTAGAAGTTTATTTGATAGATAAATACAAATCTTCATGGTTCATTAAAGGACTATACTCTAGGATCAAGTTTTCCACTACGTAAACTTAATATGCTATGAAATAAGATGCCAGAGTTGTTGCCTTGTGTGTAAAACAAATTGAAGATTATGGAGAATCCCCTATTGCCAATCCAAATATTGAAAATACACTACAGGATTTTATGAAAAAAATGGAGCAATACCATGAGGTAGATAATATTAAATTAAATCTATGATATATGAGTGCAAAAAATAAGGACATCATAAGAAAATTTATCCTAAAGTCAAGACATAATTTTGTGAACTCTATCGAGTAGTAGGGCATGCCATCATGAACTACCACATTTTCCAAAAATTTATCAATAAACTACATAATTTATATTGCAATTTTTGTAAGTCATCTAATCATGATGAAACTAACTATCAAGATTTACAAGAGCTTAAAAAAGGAATCACTAAAAATATATTCACTATCACTATGCAATAAATGTCTTTAGTGAAGCTAGTGATCCTAGGCCTAGAGGTAGATAAAGGTTGTGTAACTCATATGGATCCAAAATGAATTATGAGTTCATCATAGTATTAGACTCAAGGTCTGGCTAGATGGACCCCTTCACCAAGTTGGACACCTTCATCCCCTCAATACCAATATGAAACACTCTAGAGCTTGCCCATAACATATTAATAAAAAATAAGTTGGGCCCCACCAACTACACAATAATAATTCAAAATTGGGGATAAAAATCAACAACACTAGCATTAGAACACTGCATAGCCATAAGGAGGGTATCAAGGTGGATATCAATCCAATAGAGGACGTTACCAAGGGGGTAGAGGGAATTATTACCAATGGCCTCCCCTATAATGTTATTTTTGTCACTTTAAATTTCATCCTATGAGGAGATTGGAATAACTTATCATTTCAAGTGGCACCATGGAAACACTCCAAGGCTATGGGTATCCCTATCATGGAGTGAATCTCTAGATTAGGGGTTAGCTCCCCTTAACGTACCATTCAAGCTCATGTTATTATTTCTCTAAACTCTTGGAGTGGAAAATGGGTAAGAATGGAATGAAGTAAACATATACTACATATGTGATACATTAATTAGTTTGATAACTTCCAACTAACTTGTATTCAATAATTAAAACCAATGAAAACAACTAGACATTACTTTCCCAAATCTATATCTTCTTGCATCAATACAACATTGTGGGGTCCTAGATGATATATAAGGTTAGGAGAACTAGAAAAGATTCCTTAGGTGACATTAATTAAAAGATATATCACTTAAACCATAAACATATTTTTAACACTTCACATGCCCTGTAAGAAAACACTTAAAATAGGTGCAAGAATGTAGGACAAAGCTAAGGAATCCATAGTTTTCACTAAACAAAATCCACATTCAAGTATAAAACATTATGAAACAATATGAGAGAGTTAAAAACTTAGTAATTTTATTGATTTTAAGGTGTAAAATTGAGTAGGGCTTCACCATACTTTGGTGGAGCATGCTTATAATACCAAAATGGCCAACTCTTATAGAGCTTGAGAGAAGGAGAGAGAGAAAGAAGTCCAAGGGTCACTTGGACATGTGAAATATTTATAATTTCAGTTATACATGCATGAGATGAGGATATTGATTGAACCATGTAAGGTTAGGAGCAACAAGTTTCAATCCAAGTCACAAACTTGAAGAAAAGTGGCAATAAACTCCTCCCTTTACACAAAAATATTGCCTTCATTATTGGGCCTATTTTAATATATTGTAACTGATATATAAAAATTATAATGATTTTAATTCAAGTTATGGACATCATACATGACTCTCCCTTAATTTATGTCATGTTTGGTCCTCTATAAGCAACTAAAAATGATCCATCATCATTTGTTGTCTTGAAAACTACCCTTCCATGCACCTTGCACACTTGGCCTTGAAAAATATTTAGTTTATCATGAAAATACATATTAAAATTATTAATTAAACCTTTAAAACTTATCCATGACTCTATAATCTTAAAATATTCCTTAAAAGGACATCTAATGGAGGTTTTAACACTTTTCACCCTTGTGTGCATGATGCCAGCTTTGAATGGCTAAAAGTGAGGCCTTTTTTTGAACACTTATAAATTTATCCATAGGATAAAATTATTATAGTGATTATTATAAGTCTATATATTTCCATAAAACTTTATTTCATCTTCCAACTCTTTCTATAATTTTCACACTGTCAAAAATGGTGAAAAAAATCCATTTTCTCCCCTATGATGTATGGATCCATACAATAAATTTATATGTATATAATCCTAATAATTTACTCTAAAAATTTATTTTTACACCCCTGGTCCAATTATCTCATTTTATTTAATTTATGGACTGATTTCCATCATCAAGTCTGTCAAAGGGTTTTAGGAGGGTTTGAGAGGCTTTTTGGTCTTAGCCTTTGTTCATAGCCATTTCACATTGAATCTCTCTCCCAATTTCAATGAAAGATCCTCAAAGACATTTTATAACTTTCATAAATGTATCAAGGTCCCATGCATTATTTCATGAAGGTTATGAGTGATGGAAGTTGATCTTCAAGCTTTATTTCTTGCATTATGTGAGGGTTTGGGAGCCTCAAAGTCAAGAATTAGTATTATGATGAATTTAATTTAAAAAAATGGATTAAAAAAATTTATATGAGCATAAAAACCATGTTATCATCATTATATTATCTCCTAAAAATCTAAAAATGAAAAATTCCCTTTGTTTGGCACTAGGCCTAGACTTTGCCAATAGGTCTGCTTGTCATTTGAGACCCAACCTGACACTTAAATGGATTTATTTGAATTTTTATGGATTAAAATAATCAAATTTTACCCTTAAAATATTTTTAAATCATGTTTAATTCATGAAAAAATATGAAAATGAGAATGACCCTAAATTTGGCTTTTAGGCCTAAGGAATCCCACTAGGCATGTATGCAAACCTCCTAGGTTAGAACAACATGTATTATTACATAAATTAAATTTTAGTTTTATAGGATTTTTTATCTCCCATACATCTTATAAAATAAATAAATTTCCTTTCCTAACCTTTTGGTTCAATATTTCATCATTTTTCCTAAAACTGGCACCTACATGCACACCAAAACTACCCTTGGTCTGAGACAAAACAATGAGTGTTTTCCCTATTTATCTTGGAAAAATAATGATTTTATAGTTATATATATCTCATAATGGTAATATTTACCAAATTTTATCTCTTAAATCCTCCATTTGACCCCTCGAATCTCCAAAGTTGCAAGGCAAATTTTTTGAAGGTACAAGACTGTGAGGGTAAGCAGGGCTAGATTATACTTGGAGGTTAAATGAATTATTTTATTCTGATTGTGATGTGTTATTGGATATAAATACATTTAATTATGTGTTAAAATCATTATATATTTCACTTTACCCTTTAAACACCTCTTATTCTCTTGGGAAACTTGAATTAGACCTATAAACATGGAAAAGGGGAAAACTTGTTTTATACCTTAGCTGTAGGTGTTTTTAGATTGTTCCATGGGTTTTGAGATCTATAAATATTTAATATGTCATATATTTTATTTATTAAATATTTAAATTCACCTATAATCCTTCAAACCAATTTCAACTTTCAAGTCTAAACCTAACTATCAACATACCCTATTGATTGTGTTGCTCCCAACCTGCCCTGTTTAATGGCTTTTTAGGCTTGGCAAAGGCCTTTTTAAAGTTTTAAATATGATATTAAGTAATTTTAGATCATATATCACTCATTTCACCTAAAAAAACATTTAATAACTCAAAACCAAGTTTAAATTCCACACTTACACCTCATTGTCAACCAAATCTGCCTTGACTGTGTTTTTGTGCATTAGGGCTGCCTGCAGGTCTATTTTTGATTGAGTCATGATGATTTAGGTTTAAAAGGAGATATTTGAAGTCACTTATCACTCATATATTTTATTTTTACATATTTAGGAACTCCAAATTAGTTTCAAATGCCACATTTCTATCTCACTGCCAAGATGCCCTTCACCTGACTGTGTTTGCATTCTAAGCTAGATTAGGTGGCCATTTTTCCATGGCTGTAGGTGTTCTAGAGTCATTGAATCATATTTTAACCTATTTGGGGCCTATTTTTATTTCATATTTTCTAATTATCTGACACCTATGCTCTAGTCCTTCTTTGAGGGACTTTTTTATTACCTTCTTATGCCATTCAATGGAAAATTACCTTCACTATCTTGTGTATGGATAGGGGATGGCTAAGAAGGTCATCTGATGGAGTGATCATATCTCATACATTTTAAATGATTATTAAACATTATTGGAATTATTATATATGTCTCCCTATCTTAGACAAAGTCAAGAACTCTTGTTTGTAGTGTAACTTGGAAATTTCCCTCAAACACCTATAGATGTCACTGCTTAATGTCAATGTGTTTTTGCAATTTTACAAGGACTCAAAGTAACTATTACACTTATCATTTATCCCTCAAATTTTTCATGATCATAATAGTTACATATGGATACAAGGTCAAGGTAATATAAATGGAAAAATATTACTCCACCATGAACAACATTAATCCACAAAAGCCTTAGGATCACTGTTTTTGGGACTGAGAGGCCAAAATGGAGATAACCTTATTTGAAGTGAAAACTTTCTTATATACCACATTAAACCTTCATAACATGAGAATTATGGATATTTTAGAGTGTTAAGGAACAAAATGGATAATATCATGCATTCCAAACTCTATTCTCCTCCATACAACCCTTATAGAAGCTGACTATATACACACTTGATGACAAGGTAGAAACAAGGAAAGGCAACTTGGAAACATGGAAATTGACTACTCCTTTGAAATGAAATTTATTTAAACCTATTTAAAACATATATATATATATATATATATATATATATATATATATATATAAACAATTTTAAACCTCCATGGAGTTCTTTTTTTGTTAGGCAACTCAGGATCTTCATACCCAACTTGTAAACTGCAAGAAACAAGCACTATAGGAGGACTTCTCAACAATTGAGTTCTCCAAGGTAAGAATAAGCATGTTAAATACTTTAATACCATGAAGGGACCTTAAACACAACATCACATCAATCGAAATAAAGAAAAACTAAAATAGGTTCAAAAGGAGACCCCCTTTTCAATGCACACCCTTAAAAAGATGCCTGGAGTGTTAATGATTGTTCATAAAGAATAATGAACCAATATGAGACTTATTTCCATGAAATTGAATTATACTAAGATTTATATCCACCCTCAGAGCCATTCTTCCTGATTCCACTTGTATGACCCATGGTGAGCATTCCAAGTTGAACCTTCTTTGGGTGCCAATGGAGAAAATGGGAAAATGAGTTGTAAAATAGTTTTTTTGCATTATAATTTAATTAAAAACGTGAAAATGAGTTTGGGAAGGTGAATATTTCATCTTCCCACATTTTTGGCTAAAGATGGACTTGGGAAGTCCGTACAAGTGCCCAACAACTCCTTTTTAGGGAAAATTGTTCTTTCTTGATCAACCTAAAAAACTTTAGTTTTGGATAGGTACTATAGGCTCCTTAGGACACATTTAATTTTATATGACTATTTTAAACTTGTACACTTCCCATAAATCTATACAAAGCATTAAATGCACCTAAAATGACCTCTAAATGACCCCAAAAAGATAAATAGACTTAGGGGACTAATAACCAAAGGTATTATAACATGAAATGGAATTAATTGAACCTTTAGACACCTTATAACATCTATTTAAACCTCATATAGACCCAAAAAATCAATTTTTTGCCTATAAGTGCCCCAGTTTGACTAGAAAGTCAAACTTGGTCAATAGTTATATATGTGGAGAATATAATCACATCTAATAAAATTACCTGATGAATCCATAAAGGTAGTAATACTATGCATACTATAGAATCTTTGATCAGAATAACATAGAATATTATTTCCTCTTGAAGAAGCAACAAAAGGACAAGGCTATTCAAAATATGAATATGGTGAGTGTGTAGCCCAAAAAAAATGTGTTTTTGATTGTTGTTATATGATAACAACATATAGACCAAGGTTTACCTTCACTAAAAATGTCATAGGATTAGGGGATCCAAAAATCTAAACAAGATAAGTACCAAGATCTAGATATAGAAAAAGGGCCTCATGTATGAAGCTACATAGATGTTTAAAAGTATCTAGTATCAAGACACCACCGAAGGTGATGATATATCAATAGACGCAAAGCTTTAAGGCTAGATCATGGAAATCATATGTCAAGATGGAGTTATCGCTATTCCAAGATGGAGTTATTGCTATTCTCATAGATATTTTAAAAAATTTAAGCACACTACACAATGATGATATCTTATAGAACATCATAAACCTACTACATAATCTACTAGAGTGTGAAAAATATGGAAAATAAAAGACAAATAAACTGATCTAGTACATCAAAATGAACAAATCCTATGATGTTGATGCTCGTATCAACATTGAGGTTGCTATCTACAAGATTTTGAATGCTATCTTTGATTTTGGCATCATAGTCACTATGATTCCTAGGTCTACCTGGGAAGCCATTTAATGACCAATTTTGAGTCACAACCTAGTAAATTTGAATCTGGTTGATTATAGAAAGGTTGAGCCTATTGGTAGATTAGAAGATGGGGAGATCAAAGTTGTATAACTGACACTATGTGGTGACTTTGAAGTCATCAACATAAAAATTGTAGCAACACATTACCCTATGCTCATAGGTAATAAATGGGCATATGATGGTTAGATGACTATCAACATGGTGCAAAACTAATTAGAAGTACACCAAGGTGATAAATTGGTTATCATTACTCTTAATAGAGCATACAAGCCTTACATAATTTTGGATGAACTAGACTCTCCATATGTTATGCAAGAAACTAGTTGGATGAAGATGAATTATGAGGAAAACCCAAGAGCTTTGCATGTATCTAAATGAAAATTTTTGTACCATTATACTAAACCTCAGGTATAATCATTTCCCACTCAACAACTAAAGACATCGAAACAATGGAGGCCCAAACTAGTAACTATGTAGCTGGTAGTAAACTAGTTTGTCATTGAAAAGTGTGTATTTATGTCTACAAAATCTCCTACTTGATTATTAGTTGAATTCCTATACCAATTTTATGATCATATTTTAGACTACATATATTTGACTAGGGAAGTAAATTTTCCATGGGAAATAACTTGATCTATCAGTGGTGACTTAGATACCCACCTCCTTAATTGGGCTTAAGGTGACCATGAATTTTGATCGATATGAATGGTCTTTACGCATGAGTGATAAATTCTAGTATACTATGAAACTAAGGACATAAATGATTTCATTCTACACTTTCAAGTTCATATATCAACCATCAACTAGTGGGATAGTTCTTTCAATTATGCCTTAAAAGGAGTTGCTATGATATGGTGGGTAACTCATTGAGATAACTAACTTGAGTGGGATGACACCTGCAAGGTCATGATCAACAGGTTATAACTACCATAATTTATCAACACCAATTGGCCTTTATTTCAAGTAGGTGATTTCCCTAAAATCCATATACATAAATGTGTTGAAGTTTAGAATGAAGAACATGTGTCACTAAAGTACTAGGTTCACATTTTTTACTATACATGTGCTCCATTACCAGTAGCTTGGTACATGCACCATGAGTGGAGAAGGGAGACCAAGCATTGGGCACAAGTTCAAAGTGATTTTATGCAAACATTTTTTTTCAAATATGGAAGTCCTCTAGTTTAAAATGCACTGTAGAAACTCAAATATTTCTTATGACATAGGTTCACATAAGACTTATGCACCACAACTGAATCCACTATTTAGAAGATTATAACCTTTGATTCTAATTTAGCATTATAAAGGCATAAAACTACTAATAATGAATAAAAATATCTAAAATATCCATGTCACCACATAAAATATGAGGTATAAGACATTGAGGATTTATATTATGATGGTGACTTAGATTTGAATGATTTATTTGAGCCTGAGTGACCTGTAGAACCACTCAAAGACACTGGTGTAGAATCAAATGAAGAAAAGAAATTATGCATTATCTAAATTCCTAAATAAGAAGATAAAAGGAGGCTACAATAATTTTTTGATGAATAAAAATGAAACATTTATCAAAAACATCTCAAAAAGCATGTCATAAACATCAGGATAGAAGAGGTCCCAAACTTGGTAAACATCAATGACTATTAGATGAAAGTTTAGGTCTCTAAAGTTTTGCATCTTTTAAGGGTTTATCAAGATGTTTTTCCCACAAAATTCTTATAGGTCTAAGGTGTTGAACCATATCTTAGAGAGATGCATATTAAACTAAAGGAGTGCACATGGCCTTCAAAGAAGAAACCATACAAGCTTAATCTAAATATGAAGCTAAAAGGAAAGGCTAAACTAGATAAAATACATGATGTAGGAATCATCTATCTAGTAGAAAAGGTAGATTGGGTAAGCCCCATGGTAGTCTAGCCTAAAAATAGGAGAAATTTGAGTATGTGGGGATTACCACATTTTGAATGATGTTTGTGTCAATGATCTATTCAAAATTCCATTTACAAACAAAGTTTTGGAGTTTGTTGCAGGGCATGAAGTTTATTTTTTCATGGATAGTTTTGGTGGATATCATTAGATAAAAATCATATAATAATATAGAACCAAAACAACATTTTCAATGGAATGGTATTTTTTGTATAGAAGGTCATGCCTTTTGGCCTTAAGAATGCACCTACATTTTTTTCTCACATAGTGGTTATGACATTCATGACTTCCTAGAAGTGTACCTTGACAATTGGGAAGTCTTCTCTTTATTCAAATAACATTTTTCTAAGATACACTTAATGTTGGAATGATATCTAGCTCTGCACATTGCTTTGAATATGAAGAAATGCTTATTTTTCACACCCTTTGGTGTTTTTATTATACATGTCATATGTAGCAAAGGTATTCTAGTTGATCAAGTAAAAATCACACAAATATTGAGTATCCCTCCACCTATTAGTTCCATTGAAGTGTGATATTTTCTAGGGAATAAAAGCTACTATCACAAGTTTTGTTAGGTTGTGGAGCTAAAAGCTTCACCAAGATGCAAATAGGAGGAGGTTGTTGAATTGCAGGCAACCAACATTGGTCTGATCAACTGACGTCGATCATCTTCAGTGTTCACAATAATTGATGTTGGTTATGGGTCAGCCAACATCGATCAGACAGGCACTGATGTCGATAGCCTGTGTGTGCATGCATTTGCATGTGTCTCCAAAATTGGTCTAATTTTAGACAGATAGTTAGTTTGAATGTAAAAGACTAATTTTAGTCTTGGAGTTGCAGTTATAATTATTGTAATTAAAAGTCTAATTAATATTTGTATGGGATCTATTTAAGAGACCCATGGGCTGTATTTTAAATTTGTAGAACTAGAAGGCTTCTGTAGAATTAGAAGGGTTCTATCCAAGGGAGAATCATAAGGACTTAGTGAGGCAAGGACAAGGGTTCTTCTAGGTGTGTAAGATCTCGGTCAATAGGTGTGTAAGGCTAGGTTGATTTGCGATATAGCAAGATCAGGTGAGATCTACATGGTAAGTAAGGTTAGTTGATCTGCAGGTGTGTGTGTGTGTGTGTGTGTGTGTGTGTGTGCGCGCGCGCGAGATCTAGGTTTGTAGGTGTGAAAAACTAGGTTGAGCTATAAGTGGCAGCAAGATCAGGGAGATCAGCAACACAACAGGTAGCAAGATCAGGTGAGATCTACTTAGAGTACATGGTGTACTCAGACTTGGAGTACGTGGAGTACTTGGTGGACTAGAAGTAGGCAACAACAGTTGAGTTGATTGTCACTTACTGGTGGTACTGGCAGTATTGTTACTGACTGGTGGAGGTGAACAACAACTTTGTGTTTGAGTTGTTTGTTGTGATTGTAATTGAGAGAGAGAACTCTTTAGGGAGATTATTGTATGCCCTAGAGGTGTGGGAAGAAGAGTGTGGCATCTTCTTTATTGTATATTTCCTTCTAGAAGAGTATTAATACAATTGGGTATTGTCTCTCATATTCTGTGTTATTTTTGATTTCTAGTTACTTATTCATTCTGGTTAAATTCCATGTTTAGTTGCTTATACAAGGTAATCAAGTGTGCTTCTAGATTCCTAACAAAGTGGTATCAGAGTGAGGTTACAATGAGCAGGTTTATGTTTGATTATAGGTCACTCTCAGGGGTTTCTGATTGAGTGGGAGTATAGCAATGGCAGAAGAAAGTACACTAAGAATGGAGGAATTAGAAAGTAGAATGATCAATTATGGAATGAAAGAAAGATTTTTGGTTGGTTGAAGATTAGCATGAAGGAAGTGAAGAAGCAGATATTGTAGGGATTGTTACACAGGATGCTCTTGTATGTTCCTTAGATAAAGTAGAATCTTAGTTTATAGATTATGTTGCCTCTTTCCATGCAGCCCCAAATAGAGTATTTTTCCATATTAAGGTCCATGGAGACTTTGGAAAGATTTATTTGAGGGTTGGTGAGCCTTGTCAAAGTATTGGCAAAGGGGAAGTGCGGCTGAAATTGCAGATGGCCAACACATGGGTGTTGAAGGATGTCATGCAGGTCCCAGTCTTGAAGATGAGGCTAATTTCTTCAAGAAAGTTGGGTGATGAGAGATGCATAGTAACTCTCACAGTGGATGCACTTGAATCAGCATGTGGTAATAAAGTAGGTATTCTTTATCTACCTACTTGTATTATTGATTCTCCTTCTGTTGTGAAGACGTGGCTTTGTAGGCTTGGTCACATGAGTAAGAAGGAGATGCATGTTCTTAAGAGGAAGTTAGATGTCTTTGACAAACTTAAGAACTAGAAAGCCTTGGTGTTCATGGAGGAGATGATGGATAGAGATCAACTAAAAGGGCTAAATAATTCTAAGCAAGGCAATTTGGACAGGGTTTTAATCCAAAGTGAGCTCGCGGGTAAAAAGTCATCACTCATAGGGAAACACAGTTACCAGTGTCGATCAAGTGGAATTGACGTTGAATAGGCAGGTAATAACATCAGTCATGTGCAAACTAGAGTCAGTGGTGTCAGGCAAGTGGCTACCAGCATCGGTCAAGGAACTGATGTTAGTGACTAGGAGGACACCGACGTCGATTAGGGAATTGGCATTAGTAATCAGGTGGATTTGACATCGGTCGAGTACAGACTAGGGTCGACTAGGAAACATATTTTGGGTAGACAACAAGCTGTCAAGGAGTCTCAAATGCCCATATGGAGGACTGAAAGGGTAAGTAAGCCTCAAATTCATTATTCCCCTTCTTTATACTTATTGCTCACTATAGAGCAAGTAAGATCTAGGAAACAGTTGGAGCATGACATGAATTCTTTGGATGAGAACCAAACGGGAGATTTGGTAGAGTTGCCAGCTGAAATGAAAGCACTAAAAGATGAATGGATTCCTTGGTTAAATAAGAGAGAGAATGGACACATGAGATGGAAGGCTAGGTCATATGGTCTTGAGGAAGCTCCAGGATAGTGGTACAGGTTTGATAGGTGTATGACAAAGCATGGCTTTAGTTAATGTCAATGTAACCATTGTGTTTACTTTACCAGGTTGGATGATGATTGCAACATTATCCTATTACTGTATGTAGTGTGTATGCTTGTTGCAGGGTCACACATGCAGGGTTTTTTTGAGCTAAAGGTAAAGGTAGCTTAGAGGTGTGCCAGGAAGGATTTAAGAGGAGCAAAATTCTTTGACATGAGTTTTTATAGAGACATGGAAGATCACAAGTTGATTTTGTCTCTAGAGGATTGTGTGAATAAGGTAGTGGTGAGGTTCAAGATGTAGGATGCAGAATTGATTAACACACTGATGGTTGGATAGTTCACAGAACAGTGTCCCAATTCACATGATGAGGTTGAGTACATGTGTACTAGACCTATTTTGCCCAAGCAGTGGGTGTTATTAGTAAGTTTGTAGCCAATCTGAGAAAGAAGCACTGGAAAGTAGTTTAGTGGGTTCTTAGGTATCTGAGAGGGACCAGCAGTAGGTATACATGCTATACAGGGTCAGGGACTCTCTACATGGGTATGTAGATTCGGATGGGGTAGGGGACTTGGATGATAGGTGTTGCACCACAAGATGTGTGGTGTTTGGTCTTCAATATTGAACTTGAAGAGGGATACAAGCTAGGAAACAAATTAGATGATGTATAGGTACAGGTACAGGTGTAACTATTTATCTCCAAGTGGGAGATTGTTAGGTTGTAGAGCTAAAAGCTTCACCAATATGCAAATAAGAGGAGGTTACTCAGTTGTAGGCAATTGACGTTAGTCTGATCAACTAATGTCAGGCATCTTTAGTGTTCATAGTAACTGATGTCAGTTATGGGTCGGCTGACATCGATCAAATAAGCACCAACGTCGATAGCCTGTGTGTGCATGCATTTGCATGCATCTCTAGAACTAGTCTAATTTTAGATGGATAGTTAGTTTGCATGTAAAAGACTAATTTTACTCTTGGAGCTGTGGTTCTAATTATTGTAATTAGAAGTCTAATTATTAGTTATAGAACCAAAAGGCTTCTGTAGAATCATAAGGGTTCTATCCAAGGGAGAATCATAAAGACTTGGTGAGGCAAGGACAAGGGTTCTTCCGAGTGTGTAAGATCTCAGTCGACAGGTGTGCAAGGCCAAGTTGATCTATGGTATAGCAAGATCAGGTGAGATCTACATGGTAAGTAAGGTCGGTTGATTTGTAGGTGTGTGTGTGTGTGTGTGTGTGTGTGTGTGATCTAGGTTTACAAGTGTGCAAAACTAGGTTGATCTGCAAGTGGCAGTAAGATCAGGGAGATCAACAACATAACAAGTAACAATATTAGGTGAGATCTACTTAGAGTATGTGGTGTACTTAGACTTGGAGTATGTGGAGTACTTGGTGGACTAGAAGTAGGCAACAATAGTTGAGTTGATTATCACTTACTAGTGGTACTGGTAGTATTGTTACTGACTGGTGGAGGTGAACAACAACTCTGTGTTTGAGTTATTTGTTATGACCATAATTGAGAGAGAAAACTCTTGAGGGAGATTATTGTATGCCCTAAAGGTGTGGGAGCCCTAGTGGTGTGGGAAGAAGAGTGTGGCATCTTATTTATTGTATATTTCCTTCTGAAAGAGTATTAATACAATTGGGTATTGTCTCTCATATTTTGTGCTATTTTTGATTTCTAGTTATTCATTCTGGTTAAATTCCCTGTTTAGTTGCTTATACAAGGTAATCAAGTGTGCTTCTAGATTCTTGACAAGTTTATCAAGGGATATGTAGCTATTTCAACTCTATTGGAATATTTATTGTTAAAAAATATGAATTTTATTTGGACTTCAGAATGCCAAGCATCCTTCATTGAGCTGAAGCAAAGATTGGTTACTATGGACATACTCATTTTTATAGACTAGGACAAGCCTTTTCATGTACATGTAGATGCTTCAAGTATCATAGTTGGTGATGTTATTACACATCTAGGAGACGGTGGAATCAACCATCCTATTCATTTTATTGGTAAAAAATTGTTTGATGCAAAGAAAACCTACATAACCATTGAGCAAGAAGCATTGGCCATCATGTTCACACTACAAAAATTCAAACATTATCTACTTTTGATACCATTCAAAGTCTTTATTGATAATCAAGCCCTATGATACCTTGCCAATAATCTAATTCTAGGAGGATGCATCTCTTGATGGTTGATGTTGTTTTATACATTTTAATTCTTCATAAAAATAAAACTAGGAAGAGAGAATGTAGGACCAGACCATCTTAGCCACATTATAAATGGTGAAGAGCCAAAAGAATTAAAAAAAGACTCTCTTGATGCTCACCTTTTTCATGTCTCTATTATTCTTGAAAACTTTAAAGCCATTTCTAACTTCTTTAAGCAAGGAGTCTTCTTTGTGTACTATCAAGAGCATGATAAAAAGTAGTTTATTACTAGAGCGTTACCATATGCCATCATCAATGGGATTTTGTATCACTTGGGGAAGGATGAAGTTATACACGGGGTTGTTTTGGAACATGAATGACCTTAAATCTTGGAGAAATCTCACCAAGGAGTTTCAAAAAGACATTTTGTAGGAGAATCCATGACTAGAAAGATACTACAAAATACATTATGGTGGCCAAATTTGTTCTAGGATGCACATAGAGTTATGCAACACTACAATGTCTACCAATTCATGGGTAAACCACTACAAAAATATGATATTCCATTACAACCTATGTTAGCATTTCTTTATTTCTTCATGTTTTATGTCTGTGCATTTCTTTTATGTTTTGTTTATTTGTAGATGATCTTAGCAACACCAATTGAGAATTAAAATACCAAGCATCACATGCACTAGATGTAAATATGAGGATCTATATGTGCCACTAACAAACTCAAAGAGGAGTGACTAAAAAATATTAAGTATATAAAAGGTATGGAAACATCTCATCAATAATATATCTATTAAATAAAGATCATCCACCACAAATAAATACATGACCTAAGGGTTGATTGATGTGATCTTCTAAAAATTAGTGGCTCATCAACATCAACTGATCTTAACCCCCATACAGACACCAAAGATCATAACAACATAAATCTACACATGCACCAATGACTAAATACTTTAATGGCTAGATTATATATAGATTTTCCACATCCACCATTGCATTCAAGATAGTGGATAACTAAGCATGGCTAGGATGTAGAAGCCAAGAGGCACCAAATCTATAAAATCCAAGTTTGAATACCAAGTAAACATTTCATCCTTATGTATATTTTTCTAAGCTATCATTCTCAAGAGATAAGATATTGTTATTTCATAGAGCATTCCAACTTCACACTTCATCTAGCCATAGATACCTCACAACTAATTAGGGCTCTTACTAATTCATAAAAAGAAGCCATGGGTGTCAACATAGTGCTTAGTCAAACCAAGTATAGTGACCAAGAGTAGTTTGACTACCTCTACTAAGCTAAACAAAAGTTTTTCGACCTTGATCTTGTTGATACTGCACAACCACTTGCCCTCATAACTCCCCACTAATTCCAAAATATATATGTTTAGTACTTGTTATGATTCCCTATATTTGGTGACATAGGAGAGATCATTCAAGTATTACTTAGGAGATACAATGAGGGTATAATATATTTAGGATCAAATGAGACTGTTGTAATCAACACACAAGCAATGACTTGATCTTTAGGCATGCTTACACAGAGATTTTTTTCTACCATAAAAGATGAAAATACCTCCCATTATATAAGAAGCTTGGGATCTATATGTGTGGGGAAATCAATGGAACCCCATTGATGAAATCCTAGATGAGCTAGTGTGTGTCCTCATGGAATGTATAACAAGATGATTTTGGTAGATGCCCAAGTCTACCAATAAAATACATAAAGGATTTACTCACAAACATTGATAAGTGTCGAATCACTCCTATGAAAAAATTCCAATGCCAATTCTTAATCTTCTTTCTCTACTTCATGCAGTGAAAGTCACTTGAAGGAGAGGTGCATCTAGATATACACTTATGGCTAGCATAATAGTTCAAGAATCTCATATGGATGTAGGACTGTGGATATCTCAAAAATGAGGGAAAATTTAAAACCTAGTGAGAGGAATTATTGGACCTCATTAACACACATCTATGATTTTGACCTTACATCATACAATACCTAGGTCAACATGCTAGTATCACTTTGCTACCTAAAGGTATTTTCATCATTATCCATGAGTTTCATAGTCACCATTCCAAGTGATCCCCTTCTTCATGACAATGGATATATCATATACTAAAGTGGGATAAAAAAATCATTCTTATCTAAGTTCAAGACCCCCTTTCAATCCATATCACCTAGTTCAGATGTTCCACAACATAATATCTAGAAAAAGTAACTAGCTCACAACAATAGAAAGGAAAGCACAAAGTATACCCTCATCTAATGTCCTTCCCCTAAAGCAAATGACACATAATATCATTACCTAGAAGGATGATCCAAGGTGATATAAGTAAATCATGAGCTCATACAACCTCATCCAAATGACACTGATGATTAGGAAGTCTATTAGGTCATGATGGTAGGCATGACTGGGAATTACTATGAGAAGGAGGAAAAATAGTATTTTTTCTTTTAGAAAGTGGTGCACATGGTTCCAGTAAAAAAATATGTTCCCCCTAAGTTATGGGTGGACTTCCAATCCTACCCACCTTCTATTATTGTTGACATAATTCGATAATAAGTAAAACAATACTAGTGTAGAATGGACTTCTTCTAGCCACAACTTGCACTAACATTCATAGCTAAGGACATCTTTGTAGATCTTATAGAGATCCCACCTGAATAGCTTATGCATAATATTTGAATATAATGGGAAGAAATGGTTTCCCCTACCTTGGAAGAGTGAATATTCAAAGGACTAACCACTATGCAAGAAGAATAATATGCACTTGCATCTACTACACCACCTCCTATAAGTAGACTGGTCATAATCGAGAGGAAGAAGGTGCAGGTTCCTAGTTTAGAGGTGAAATGAATTGATTCACCACTATCACCATAGGCTCAAGATGTTGAATATATTACACCAAAGTAGCTAGTAAAAGAGGAATAATAGACCACCAAGAAATAATTACCTTGTGTATCCACACACTGAGGAAAAGAAGAGAAAGAAGCGCAGTAACAATATGTTACACAAGTTGAAGAAGTTGAGGCCACACCAAATACCAAGGACATAGATATGAACATTCATAAGGACATGGAAATGGATAAACAATTAAAATAAGTAAATGATGTAGCTAAGAATACACAAGAAGAGAGAGAAAATAAGAAAAAGGAAGAAGAAGAAAAGAGAAAGCAAGATGTAGTAGTCCAGGTAGAATAGTAGGTAGAGGAAGGTACTACCAAAAAGAATTAGTAATAAGATGAAGTCCTATGGAAATAACAAGTATAGGCACAAGTTTGGGCACAAAATAAGTACAAGCCTAAGATTCATAGATCAATACAATGCTACAACACTAGAAGAAGAGAATAAGAAAAGAAGAAGAAGAAGAAGAAGAAGAAGAAGAAGAAGAAGAAGAAGAAGAAGAAGAAGAAGAAGAAGAAAGAAGAAGAGAAGAAGAAAGAAAAGGAATAAAAAAGGAAGAAAGAGGACGATAAATAAGAGTAAGAAGAGAAGAAAAATAAATAGTATGAGGAAGAGGAATCCAAATGTAAGTAGGTTTAATATTTACATATTAAACCAAGATGGTAGTAAAGTCTAAAACATAGTAGCAAGTGCCAACAACCACCCAATTAGGATTGAAACAAATTGAGTTACCACTAAGAGGTATATAACTATAGGAAATTCCCATAATAGGTACTCAACACACTATCTTCTCACTCTCTCTAGCCACCATGCCATGCCTCTATCCTACAACATCCAAAATCACATTGGCTACTCTTTAAGTCAAGTAGGAGGCTTCATTAGATGTCTCCAAGTTACCTTTAAATAAATAATTGGAGGGTACCATAGCTTTCTAAGAGTCCATCATGCAAAAGGTTGCCTACCTAGAGAAATAATAGGATTAGTATAAGGTATAAAACATGGATATCAAGGCCCACAGTCATGAAGTGTCCAATATGATTGAGGACACTTGCTCAGAGTTGATCAATTGAGTAATTGATGACCAAGTGATGTCAGACTAGTGTAAGCTCAAAATGTTGGTCTCTAAGAGCATAAAGGAATGGTTCATAGCACAATAACTTCATAAAATAGGTGCATTAGTCTAGAGAATGAGTATTGAGGTGTTTTCTTTGATAACCTTACTAGTCACATGAAGCCTTTTAAACTAGAAACAAAAACTTGATAACTCCCTTGCTAGATCTAGCACATACTTCACCATAAAAAAAATAACAATACAACCATGGATAACAAAGCTAAATTAGTGGATGAGAACAAACTTGCTTTCTAGGAATCATTCATCTCTAGAGATAACAAACATGATAGAATTATTGACTAGTATCATAACCTATACCATAGCTCATTTATAGGTCTTTAAGCCAAATGCCACATAGAAAAGTTAGAGTAGTTAAGTAGTGAAATAAATATAAGGATCAATAATACAAAGGAATCCATGAGAATCACTAATGATTCAGACCTAAAATAACTTATCAAATATCATGCACCAATATGTATTCTACTGTGCATGGTGCAAGAGGTGATGATTGACTAACCTACTTAAAAAATTGACTTGGCTCCATTCTATAGTGAGGTGGTTTATATTATAAATGTTCTAGTCTACAAGACACCCTTTGAGATCTAACAAGAAATCACATAGCATATGACTACTCAATTTGGGGCCAAAGATCTTACTGGCCAATCCTCTTTCACTACCATGCCACCTCCTTCCAGTTAAGTACTACACAAGGTGCAAGTTTTGAAATTTTGTAAAAAAAATTATATTTGGAATGATTAGTGAGATAATACTAGATAGGATGGTTGAAACACATAAAGAGTGGCCACCTAGTTACACCTACCTGTTTAAAACATGAAAGGGTAGTAGGTTGGTATGCTACTTTCTTGAAAACTTGAAAGGGCAGCTAAGTAGAGCACAAGAGGTGAAAAATGGAAATGGTGCCTTGAGGGATTACTATGACTCTTACTAATCTAACCATTTCTTTAGCTTCTACCCTAAGTGCACCATCAGATGAACCTATGATGTTTTCTTAGGACAAGACAACATTTTAAGTCTAGGAAAGTGTTGGGAGAAAAAAATGGATTAGTAAAGCTATGCAAGATATTCCTTGGATATTTATGCATTATGTATTTAGTTGTCAGCTATATGTATTTTTTATATCCTATATGACTTGTAAAAGGATAGAAGATGAATATTCCCCTCTTTTAGCACCAAAGTATGAAAAAAATGTGAATAGTCTGGGACTGTAAATGACTATAAATATATATGCTTGTATGAAGAAGATGATGAACTTTTGTTGAGATCAATATAGAATATTTTGGGTAGGGGTTACCTATTGTATTTATTATTTTATTCCTTGTGTGAACAATAATGTTTAATGTATGTTTTAATCCTATCTAAGTTATTTTGTATTTTCTATGATACTAAAATCTTGGTTAATCCTAATTCCTATCAAATGTACTAAAATGCATCTCTGTTATGTTTCTGTCTTCCTTGTTACATATGAATTATCTGTGCTATCTTATGCACTTGAAAAATACTTAGATATACTCATCCTTAGCATGTTATATTGTATCAAGAACCTCTTTTAACAAATTTTCATGCACAAGCATCTCATAACTCTCAGTTTAGTTTGCTTGCACATAGCCTATTTTCCCCAAATATAAGGAATATTACCAATTGATACTACTTTCTCTTATCAATACCGACTTGCTCCTAGTAATAACTATTTTATAAAATATAATTTATCCTTAGGGTTAGTCTATTATCCTATCATATAAGTGGTGTGAGGAATTATTCAATTAGATCCATATATATAAAAATCAAGTTTTCATTCAAAAGGGACCTATCATTTATCTAAAATACATTTATACACTATTTCACAATGAGAAAATATACCTTATTCTTCTAAATTTTAATACCTATCACTAGGATCAATCACAACTTAAGTATGAAACACTCAAAATCCAAGTCAAAAAAATCATTATGAAGTACCAAATCTAATAATTATATGCATTCACATAATGAAGGGTCATAATCACACTATATGAGAGAGCTATATGTGGTTTGATTTCCCTCTTTGGAGTATTAGATACATAGGAATCAACCAATCATTATTTAAGGGTAATTGGGGTCAGATCAGCCCGTTACACAAGTACGTTTAGAGTTCTAAGTAAAATGAGCTTAATTTGAAGATATTTTTTCATATCAAGGTTCAATATCACAATACAATATAATTTCAAGTGACCTTACATTGTTTAATGTTATAATTTCATATAGGTTAGTACCAACTAGTAGGTTATTATTGATTAGTGATACTTACCTAATCCAATAAGTTTGACCCAACACAGATAGCATATTATTTCCAAAACTAAATGAACTACATCCCTACTTATCCCTATTTTTAGTTCCAGAGTACAATATCAGTTAGAGAGTCAACTAAAAAAATATAAGTATTATGATCTTTTTAGTACTTTCTATATTTGGAATATACCCTTATTAAATTAGAAGAATCAATCTCAATATTTTACATTTAGATGTATGCTTAAATTCAATATCTATTGATCTTAAATACATTTCAAAGTTTTATTTTAATTTTATTAATCTCACCCATTAATCCAAATTGGGGTAAAACATATTGGTCAACCCATATACATATCGAACAATGAGAAACCCTCATATTTTCCTTTAAGGTTTCATCCTTATAGGGTTTTGGATTTCAAATTTGTTTCTTTGTTATGTTCTCATTAATTTTATGGGTTATCCTTATATGCAAAAATAATATCAAAACCCTAACCATTCTCCTATGGATTCTTCTACTATTCTTTCCACCTATCCTCAATATGTTACGATATAATTTCCCTCCATGGAGTTCCATGTTGATACTACCTAAAAAGGTAAGGGGAATTTAAAGGATAACTAGGATATGAACAACACTACATCTAACATAACATTTTGTGGACATATATAATGTCTTAAAAATAATATTGAATACCTAATGTTAAATATTTAAACACTTGGTAAAGAAATTGCTTGTCAAACTAATTTGGCCCAACATGGTTTTGGAATGATATATTTGAAAATAGGGGATACACAAGACAAGGATCAGAGAATAATATAAAATGAAATTATGATCCCACTCAAGCATATAATAATAAAATATGACATGGCCTTGGGTATATAATCAGTTTAGAAAAAAATCAAACATACATATTTATTTTATAAAATCAATATAATAAGCTTATATAAAATTTCATAACACATATATTTCCAACACTCTACAAGATTACTCTATCTAAGATATGTCCATCAAAAGATAATTACAAAATAACGTAGGTATCAATTATAATGGGAACAAGATGATGAACTATTTTTTCAAGTTACAATATCATGAAAGCTCATCAAATGGGTTATTATCGATGTTAAATCAACTAATTTTTTTTTATAACATATCATTCTTGCATTCATTATAAATTAATATGCAATGGTTAAATATAGAAGATTTCATCATTGTTAAATTATGCCAAGTAATATAGCCACCACTTGGCATAATTTTAATAGAAGTGATACTTGGACCAAATAATGTACATTATTTATTTTAAGTCATGCTTCATAGTACACATTACAATATATTATTAGGATAACATTGGATACATATTATGAATATACTACCATCTACCTTAGACATGTGTGTTACTTTTACACATGGGAGACATCTATATACATGTTACATAGGAAAATATTCTTTCAAATACAATATTCTATCACTACTTACAATAAAACATAATAAAGAAACAAAAAGTACATACCAAATCATAACTTGACATACCAAGCAATCAAACATAGCATCTCCATTGAAGAGGAATTTCTCGTGATTACCATCACTTACTCATGCACTATTAAATGAGTTACTAGAATGAAATCCCATCACACCCCTTCCTCTATAATATTTTGATCCAAGAAGAAATAGACCAAGGAACTATGATGGTAATGCATATTGTGACTATCATCGAGTTGCGAGGAATTTAATGAATAAATGTCACAAATTGAGCCAAAAAATACTAGATCTTATAGATAAAAATAATATTCAACTTTGGACACATTCAAGATAACTAATATAACAAATGGATAACATACATAATTCAAAACATATAATGCTCACTAAGAATAGGAAATATATCCATGAGTAACTCATGCATGCTAATAATATAGAATATCTTACAACACATACTCAAACTACATATCAAAATTTAGATTATGATATACATAAAAATACATCACAGAAATATGATAGACACAATGAGACATTATTTACACTAGATATTGAGCCTCCACATGATCTCTTTTAGTGAGTAAGGACATAGTATTGTACATAATGTAACCTGATTATTTGGGTTACCTTCAGTTATCCTCTACCTTGTACATACACCCTCACATCAACCATTATTATATATCTTGGTTTTTTTTATTTGATTCATTCCCTTTCATTATTATCTTGATCCAAACCAACTAAAAATAGTGATCTTATATTTCTCTAACTCTCATGGTAGCCCCTATATATTCATAAATAGATCATCTTTTCTATCATAGTTGCTTCTAGTAATCTAAGTCATAATCAATTGTAGGTATAATTTATACTTAGTGGAAATACCCATAATCATTAATCATAGTCATCCCCATTTTTGAGATAATAGATCTATAATATCCATATAAATTCAATAGCTATGAAAGAAACATATTGTCCAAATTAGGATCACCTTAACACAAATATATTTATTACTGACATTATGCATATATGGCTGAATTCAGACCTACATTTTATTAAAACAAAGGTGTAAATTTATTCCTCCACATCCCCCTATACCTCTAGCATATATTTGATCCATGATTATAATGGGGTCATACTTTCTCTCACTTACTCCACACAACCATGTTATCACATCTGGTGCACATTATGCCTTGACACATGTTGTGGATAGTTTGGATCCTTCCCATTATTCTATTTTAGAAACCTTTTCCACTTGGATTCATTTTTCCATTTGAAAATATAAAAAAAATATAAAAAAAAAAAAATACTAAAATACTAAAACATTTAAATATTTAAAAAATATAAAATTAAGACTCGAGCATTACATGATTGTTAGATTACACTATATACACATAATAATTATGATATGTTTATTATATGACATATTATTTACATACACTCATGAATTTCATGATATCTAGGTGTTATGCATGACATATAAGCTACATATGGGCATGTAAATGTTGGTTTTCCATATACCAAATTACCATTTCGATACTAAAGGCATATTGTTCCATATGTTTCACTATTATAGGTTATATTTTTATATGACCTTTTATCCCATGTTGAGACAAATATATTTATTACACATGCCTTATTAGCTACTCATATATTAAACATGGTGATACATGATATTTTATTATACTACAATGTGACATTGATATATATGGATGCTATAAACTAGTTCCTAGTTTTATGATCCATTGATCTTGTCTTAAATGATATGTTACTTGTGTTTGACTATTATCTATGGCCATTGGCCTTGATTTATGTGAAACCCTTGATGTCCCTCATATAAATTTTTTTATGTCATCATATGTGTATCCTTTGGCCCTATTTTTTTGACATTATATGTCCCTTGTATGTGTCCCTTGTCCTTATGTGTGACACTAACACTTTCACTTGTTGAGCTTGTTTACATTAAGGGGTACCATGATCTATATCATGCACTGTTACTATGTAGTACTATTCAAATATGTTAGTGCATTTAATTACTCATAATTTATTAAATGATTTTTAATATGCACTTGTATCATTTGTAATTCATGGGTAGGTAATGATTTTTGTATACTTACCCATAACTTGTTATTATAGAATAGTATAAATGAAGTAAAGACTTAATTAACTTTTATTAATAATAGTTCTATCTTATTATTTTTTTAATTACTCTATAAAACCCTAACCCCAATCCTATCCTCCTCCCATATATATAACATAGAGAGTTAGTGGGGGAGGCATATTTTGGATGAGATTTACTATTATATTGGAAGAATTAGGCTAATGGTATTGATCAAAAAAGGTATCTATACTACTTGGATGAATCTATGTCATTTTAATTTTATAATTTCCTAGATTTATTAAGCATGTATTATGAGTATTTATATCATGGTAGCTAAAATTATTTTCTAGCCTATACAGAAATTTAATATGGTATAAAATATATAAAAGCTTCACCTTATTCTACATACATGCTCAAATATTGAATTTGAAGTTTTTATTTTTTTATGCATATTTAACATTCACTTCATTTTCAAAATTTTAGTTTATTTTTTCTATAATTTAGCTTTTAAGGAAAAATTTAGTGGTTTACTAAAAATACACAATATTATTCTCTCACTTAGACCCAATGGGATCTTGGTTGATAATAAATTGGTTGATATAGTGGGGTATTAAGGGTTGAAGCATAATTTATTTCATATAAATCCCATATGTTATACATGTGTTTCAAAATTTATAAATTTCACATGATTTTCATTTTTGGAATAGTGATAATTAGCCTTACATAATAGGTGGTGTGAGAGGTACTTCCATTATACTCAACTCATCCTAAAACACTATATATGGGTTTTAACTTCAACATAACTCATAATATATAGGAAGTGCCTAGGGTTTTATTTCTTTTCAATAAGAAGACTCTCAATCATTTAATTTTATGGTCCACTAGTAAGTGATTATCCCCATGAAGTTACTCTCTGTGTATATCATTAAAGGGATAATATAGTTGGGGGATAGTGGAAACCTTTATAGTCAATTCCATTTGGCTATGTTCACTATTTTAGACTATGCATTCAAATATCAAAGATCTTATAGATCAAACATAGGTCAACCTAGTATATCCCAAAATAGATTTAGTTACATTTAATAGATTTATATTGTTATATTATTCTTTGTTTAGCTTTTGTATTAGTATTTCCTATCTAGATTGAGTTTTAGTATCCCTATTTTGGGTTTTGTTTTTCAAAAAATAATAAAAAAGTCAAAGTAGAGGAAATTTTTTGATAGAAAGGATTTCTTAGAAGAATAAAAAACTTGATATGTATAGGAATTATACACACCTATTTTGTGTGAATAAAAAAAAAGTAAAAAAATTGATCATAGGGTGACTGAACCATTTTTATTTTCTCATTGAGACAATCACTTTAACCAGTATATAATTTTTTGGAAAACAATTATAAAAAAATGTTTCTTCACCTACATTCCATAAAACACTTTTAAAAACATTACCCACAGATAAATTTCCCCATTGTGATTTTTCCATCGATGTGATTATTTTAGCATATATTTTTGAAAATAATTTTTCAAAAAAAATTGAATACAAAAAATAATTTGAATTATTTCCACTCAAGTTTCTATGATAACATGGTGGAGAAAAAGATAACCCTCTCAAGTTATAACTACTTTAGTTGAAAATGATACATTATATATGTGCTCCTTATTAAGGGTGTCTACCTCATTTCAATGAATGAATAAGTTACACCTTTACATCTTATTAAATGAAAAATGGCAAATTCAATCTGATGAATCTAGAAGCATCCTTGGTCAATCAACATCCCCTAGATTAAAGTTTCATTTTTAGGACATCATAAATCCTTATAAATTTTGGACTATCTTGGAGGATATTTTTATAAATCATACTCATTAGGGGAAAATATTAAATATCAGATTGCTATTATATTCACTAGAAAGGTTGATCACTAAACATGATTTTAAAAATTTAAAAACATTGTGTTAACTAAACCTTCACAAGTCATGATTGTAGAACCTCACTAATCACCACATGGTCACTGGTTTCCAAAATTTTATTTCAAATATATATTTTTAATAAGTCATGCACTTGGAAAATAATACAAGGATCCATTTCCCAAAATAAAATCCTTAAGGGTAAGTGATATATTATAGTTGTCTCATAGTGATCTTATGTCCTTTGCAAATTTTTATTTTCAAAAACATAAATGCATACTTACATTCATTGATGATTTATCTTGTAGAACCTACTTATATTTTATGAAAAAAAAAGTGAATTATTTGATCACTTTAAACTTTTCAAAGGCCTTGTTTAAAATATATTAGAGAGAAAAATTTAGTTTCTTTGAATATATAATAGAAGATAATCTGTCAATAATTATATGTTGAGCTTTTGCAAACAAGTAGGCATTCAAATTTATCATATTATACCCTATACCCCTTAATAAAATGGTGTAGTTAAAGGTAACAATATTACACTAAAGGAAATATCCAATTGCATGGTACATTCCAAAGACATTTCTCCACATTATTGAGCTGAGGAAATTTAGTGTGCAACCTACATCCAAAAATCCACTCCCCACTCTATAGTGAAAATATGATTCCTGAAGAAAAATGGTCTTGTTTCAAGCCATATATTTTTGATTTCTAAGATTTTAGATGTAATGCATGGGTACCCATTCCAAAATAAAATTTTAAACTAATGGAAAGGAATGGGTACCCTTTATATTTTTTAGATACTATGAATATTTTAAGGCATATAATATTCTTGTTCTGTGCACCACTAGAGTGATTTACTAATGGAATGTGTTATCTGATGAACAATCCAAAGATTTCAATCAAACATCTACTGATCCTACTCCACCATTAACTTTTGTCAAGTTGGACAATTTTTTTGATTTCTCTTATAAAAAACAAGATAGTTTAGATGACTCAGATTGTGTGATTTATTGTAATTCATATGATGAGCCATAGGGGGACAACCAACACCTCCAAAAATGCCATAAAACATTTATAATGCACCTAAATAATGAACACAACCTATACAAAAAAGGGTTTACATTGTTTCTCATGAGTCTAGTTCCTTGGTATGGGGTCCAAGACCCAAACATGATGAGATAAAAACATCCATAAGGTGTTGCACATTTGGGATAGTTAGTATTAACACAAGATCTAAAGACTTATCATCAAGCTTAAAAGCATCCTAAATGGTAGATATTTATGGTATAAAATCATCTTTCATTGAATAATAATAAAATATAGGGCTTTGTTCCACTTCCAAAATGAATAAAACTAGTGAGGTACAAGTGGGTGTACCAAATAAGTATGCAAAATATGGATCCATTGACAAAAAAAAATTCCAACTTGGAGAAAAAGGTTTTTCATAAGTTTAAGGTGTTGATAACCATGAAACCTTTACTCCATTTTCTAACATGAATTCCATCAAGATATTTTTATCCTTGGTTGTAACATAAAAATGGTAAGTCCATCAAATGGATGGGAAAAGTGCTTTATTACATGAAGATTTATGTTGATGAGGTTCTTGTACACCAACCAAAGTTTAAACAAGGTAACCTCTAATGTTTTATGATCTCAATGGAGGTTAAATACACTTTAGGGCATGATTTGAAGGTATGGGTTAAGCAACCTTGTGTTGGTATAACAAGCAGATCATGCAGGTTGTTTACTAGGTTTTGCTTGTAATGAAATGAATCCTAGTAGATAATTCAAACCGAAGCAAGTGGGATGTATGGGTGACAAAAAATATAGAGTGGGTATATCTTAATTAAATAAAATTCAAAATTATGGAAGGGTAAAGTAGAAAATAAGGTTCTATGAACTCAAAGGGTCACTTCCCAAGTTGGTTTCTTAGTGGATAAGAGCTCTCAAAACTAGTGCTTACTGCTTGCAACTATTATACACTCACAGGTAAACATGGTTATGAAGTTTGGAGAAGAGCGGTATAAGAAAATTTATGGTGTAAATTGAGGATTTATTCCTTTATAATTGATCTTTCACACCCTTAATTAGAAACTTATAGCTCAATCAATGAGGCATCTAAGGTAGTTATTTCACACACTTTCTAAAACTATACCAAAATGAAGGATTCATACACACTAAGAATATTAACACAGTTTAAACTCATTTTTTAATAATATATACTAACTTTAAATAGAATTTGAACATCTAAAATGATCATATATGGAAAAATTAATCATTATTTATCCATAACATTTACACACTTCAAATTGCTATATTATAACAACCAAAAAAGCAAAACTATAATATCACATGAATGGAAGGAGAGAACACCAATGCAATTGCATTAAAGTCAAAAGTAAATTATTATTATATTTATAAAATCTTATAACCCTTTTGAATGTGAAATTACATAGATATATTTACTTAGGGAGGTGATGCCTCCTCCTCCAAGTGTATGTAAACTCATGGTTACATGTTGTAGTTAGAACCTCAGTTCTAATTTTAGTCTCAAAATAACATGTTTTGCATGCTTTTAGCTAATTATATTTATGTTAAAATTACTTAGCCTATATAAGCCAATGTAACATGTGCATGATTACAAATATTTTAGGTAACTTTACATTTATTCTCTAAGTGTAAGTAAATTATGTGTGTATACATACAAAATTGGTTTTCAACTCAAGGTTGATTAGGTGATTACATGGAAAAAAAGGTTTTTGGTGGCACTAAAGTGGAACAATGAGTTGTAGTGCTAGCATTATTATTCACTTCCAAAGCTTGATAGTGCTTATTCCTAATGTCATAATCATTTATGATTATATCCATGTAATGAGTAGAGGTCTATGCACCTTATTTACTTATTGTAGGAGACTTACATGTTTAGACTTTTTAGCCTTGAAGTTAGATCTAAATATCTAAACTTTAGTGACTTTATTCTTGGAAAATTTAGTTCTACCTCTATTTCCTCTATGGTATTCTCTTGTATATCTTTCTTGAATTTCTCTAAAGATTGATGTAAGATATGGTCAAAATTAGCCCTATTAATGAGTCTTCCTATGAAATCCTTGGCCTATGAAAGTTTAAGTTCATCCAAACTTTTCTAGGTGTGAGTTTCATGTTTTAAATATTTAGGCATAATTTCTTTATCTAAATCAATCCACTCCCTTTCCTCTTGTGTTATAATTACCACCAAGTTGTGGGCATTGATAGCCTCTAATGGTGCCATCAGGTTTAAATTTGCATATGCCTTTTTAGTTATAAAAAGAATAAATAATTTGAGTTTATTCTCATCTATCTTTGAAGAATAAAAAAATTGGTGGTATATAGTATATGTGGGATGAATTATACACTCATTTCACTAATAAACTCAATAGTATTATACAATATGGATGTTACACTCTAGACATCCATTTCAATTTGGGTTGGAACATGAATAATTTGTTATTGTTCTTTCAGTTGTTCTAGTTCTTTCTTTATTTCTCTCCATGCCATTTCATTTCATTCATTAATTTATACTAGATCATCCTTATGTATTTAAAAATAGGTTTATTAAATCCTTTATATATTTGGATTGCCCCATTTTTTTGTCTTTCTTCCTAGATAAGGTGAAAATTTCTTCTCGTTCCTATACAATGACTATTATTCTAATGTCATCTTCTATCTTCATTTTCATAACCCTCTGTATACTCCCTATATATTTTTTAAATAATATGCTTATAGTGGGTAATTTAGTAATCACTAGATTAAGCCTTTTGTAGGGCTCTGATTGTATGTCTATTTCCCACTATAGATAGACTCATTAGTCTAGGTCCATGTGTTGAGTATTTAAAGACATAGTCTCACTTAATATCTCACCTAATGTTTACTTTAGAGTTTCCTCTAGCAGGAGATCAGGGAGTAAAGCCCATATTATTTTGGACTAATCCACTCAACCATATTGTGGTAGTGAATGGACTGTGTATATTGGCCTTTTCCTCATCTCAGTCTTCCTAGTGGATATCATAGTTATCTCTTGAGAAGGAATAGGAGGGGGAACTAGTAGAGTTAAATGTGTAGATGTAACATGCAATTGGGGAGTTGAAATCACTCACTTGATTTATTCATGGCTTTCTTTTTAGTTTTTTTGGGGGTGGAATAGTAATGGAAGTAAAATCCATAGGAAGAGTAGGAGTGGATGTAGGAGGAACAATTAGAGGAATACCAACTGAGGAATTAGTAACTCCAATGGTAGAGGAGGGATCCTCTACCTTTGAAAATAATAGAGTTTTTTTAGCAAGGGGATGTATAAGATCAACCTCCACCTTGGGGACCAAGGGAGGAGGGGGAATAAGAGGGTAAATGAATTAAGATCAAATGAATATACTACAAAAAGAGGAACATATCAAAAAAATAGGGATAATGGAAATTAGAGGGGGCATTAGATCACTTGATGTTTGTTGATGCAATGGTGTCTTACCCTTTGATTATTGGAGGCTTGAGACCTTTTATCTTTGTAATTATGCCTCCTCATCATAAATATCATGTCCAACTACCTCTTATATGGATATCTCTATTGATGGTGATTCCATGGTTGTGATTTATGTAAGGGGTTGAGGCTTTGGCTTTCTTATATAATAGATGGTTGCATTGGGAGCTTTATAAGGGGATGATTATGTTGTTATGGTAAACATAGAAAGAACCTATGGAAATTATGAAGCATTACCTTGGGGATGAGCCTCTAAATCTGAGGAATCTAGGCAAATGGGCTCATCTTGATTTCCTACAAGTGATGTATCAATCACCTTTGGTTCCTTATTCAATGCCTTAAGTACCATAGGGGGTGTTTTGGAGGATTACCCTTATTATCCTATTGATTGAGTGGGTATTCTATTATAAAATTTGTATGTATCCCACTCTTTAGCTAGTGGGAGTCCAGTTTATGCATCCTTTAGGGAAAAGGAAGGTTCCCCTTGAACAACATTTAAAATGTTTTCTTTTAAATTGAATTTATCATTCCCTCTCCAAGATTTGGTCATAATTATGAGTGTTGAGGAATAAAAATTCATAATCATAGGGATCATATTTATACTCGATACCTAGTCCTTAGATATGGTTTTGTACCTATCCATAAGGATCCCAGTCTGTATGTGGTAATGAAGCCAAAGAGTATTACTCTTTATATTTATATGCCTCATAGAAGTGTTTTATATTGGTTTATCACATTATTCTAATAATTAGGTGAGAGACATGAAGGTAGGATTTGTTCTTCTTGTGCATGTCCTCATGAATGCCCCACCATAACTAGTAAGTTATTTCCTACTCTTCTAACTTGTTTGGGACATATTTGGGGAGTCGTAAAGGTGTAAACTTATGGTCAATAACCATGATGATCATGTAAGCAAGTTATAACTATTAGTATCCCTTAATCAATAATGTATATGTTGTATTATTTGATATCACATGTAGCGGAGACTCATGGATGGCCCTCCATACCTATGGTTAAACATGGTTAACAACGAACATAATGTTGAAAGTGTATGAATATATGTGCATGAATGAGTAAGAATCACATATCATGTTCTCTATATAGTCTAGAGGGGGGTTTCAGAGTGATACATTGTGAATGTAGACTATCCACAAGACTATGTCAATCAAGTAAGACATCATGAAGAAGTGACCTCTTAGTGGCTTCTTATCCTTATGAAAAATATGCTTGTGTAACCTTGATCTAATCAATTCTCCTAGAGCAAAGGTTAAATTTGTTGTCCTCAATAAATCAAATAATGGAACCTAATCTAGTTAGAGGAATTCAATGCTTGGGAATCCAAATAGCTTGTTCAATAGGGCCATCCCAATATGGATTCACTTTTTGAATTTTGTTATTGATGTGGGATACATGGCTATCAAATTAATTATTTCTCTAAGGAGCATCCAATTGTTAAGTGTCTTATCAATATATTTATCTTTCTTCCATGCCACTACTCTATGTAAATAATATGTGGTGTCTAGAATAATAACAAATAGATAACTTTAAAATTCATTGAAATAGATGCATTATATGACCATTTTATTCTTGATATGATTAAAGTAACCTCCTCCAGATATATTCCATATAAATAATAAATCTCATAGGGGGTCGATATAGGACATGACTTATATATTAGTAGATGCAAAGTGTAACCCTTGTCTCTTGAGTGAGAGGATGTTTGTGGCCAATTGGTGATGTGTGGGATTCAAGTTATCTTTATGCATGTGTATATAAACTTAGTATATGGCATCTCATATCACTAAGTAACTATTATATTCATTATTGAATATGGAAGTTTCAAAGAGTGCATCCATGTACTCATTAAAATATTTGATGGAGAATGTTGAAGGAGGGAGAGTTATCCTAGATGACTTGGATAGGATGTCATTATTTTTCAATTGAGATGGTACTAGTATAGTTTGTAAATCAATTACTCAGCTCTCTTGAGTATGTTTTTAAGTCAAAGACATTGGTGGCTAGGGATATATCATAGGAGAGTAAGTGAGTTCACAATTTATCTTGAGATCAAATGGGTATGTCATCATTCAAATTGATTATATATAGCTTTGTCATTTATTTCCAATGCATGTGCCATTAATGTCCAATGCCTATAACCTTGATTTATTTGTTAAATTTGAACTTTACCATTTCATTTGGTGGGTATGACATGTAGGCACTATTGGAATTTATTAGGAGTTGCACATCATTTCCCTTTACCAAGTGTCATTTTTTTGTTTCTTCAGCTTTAGTTTATCGATTATCAATTTTTTGGGTAGTCAGAATTTGGGAGTCAGGATATAAAAATATTTGTGAGGTAGGTGAGTATCTTGAGTAAAAGTTCTGAACATATTTTGTAAAGACCTAAATGTGTTAGAGGAAAAACCTTGACTAAGTTTGTTGAAGACCTAGATGTTCCAAACTCTTCTACCAAATGAAACTACCAAAGACTAAAATGAGTTAGAGGAATTTGTTGAGAAAAATTGCTAAACATTTTTGCTAAAGACCTAAATGTGTTAGGTAACTTTACCAAAGGATATTTTCCAAATAAATCCTCTAAAGACTCAAATAAATTGAATTGTAAAACTTCAAAATCCTAGCTCCAAAAGAATAGTGGTCATATAATAAATGGAAAAGTGTTATAATACTTGGCGAATATGGCTTTGGGGTTGTGTACCGTAAAATCTTGAATACTTTATACTGAATAAATAAATTCTCCAAAGTAAAATGTCAAAGAATAAATTATTGTGGGGTATGTAAGATGTAGTGTGAAAAAGACCCAAAATTTGTCAGAGGGATTTGTAAATAAAAATTTCTAAATATAATCACTAAACAATATTACTAAAAAGAATTTTCAAATACCAAAACATGTCAAAGGGATTTAATGAATAAAAGTTTTAATTTTTTTTTTGAAGACCCATTTTGTGTTAAGTATCTCTACTAAAGCATTTCATGAAAGATGAGCCAAAACCTACATATACATTAATTTAAAAGATAATTAGTATGTCATTCCAAAAAAGTCAAAAATTACACATTTATATGGGCGTCAAATAACAAATTTACCACAATACATGAGGCATTTCTTTTTAGGCCTTCTAAAGTAGGGATATAGACTAACTTTAAAAGATATAAGGTCCATTTTTTTATAAAAAAGTAATGGGGGAATGTTGGTTACAACAACTTGTAGGTTAAAATCTACATGTCCCAACCTCCTAGGTCCATAATAAATGAAAACTCCATCTTTATGTGCAAATTAAAAAAATCCTTGCATGTTTTGAAATAGATTCTCGAGTTTGGTATTAAAATATTGACACATTATTAATCAAATATATATTTACATGGATTACCTCCAACTCCATAGTCTACACCAATAAATTAGATAGGAAATTCTTTAATTTGGTCCTCTATGTTGATGAATTTATCATCAAATGGAGTTTTATCAAGTAGATTCATGATTTGAAAGCATGAATAATGAAGTATTTTTAGAAGCTAATCTTGTTGCATTTTTCCCTTCATCTTTAGATTTCATAGTTTGAGAAATGAATTTTTATTAATCAATCTAAGAAATCTCAAGACATACTTCACCACTTCAACAAGAAATACTGAAAGTCCACACTGACTCCTTATCAATATAGATTCAATATTTATCCAAGATTTATTCTCTTATAATTGATGGTAAACTCTATAGGAAATTTGTGTGAAGCATTTTGTACTTGACTTATACTCATTTTAATATTTAATTTTATATTAAGTTGGCATCACACTATTGTTAGGACCCACATGAAAGACATTGATAAGCTAATAAATGCATTATAAGCTATCCTTGTGGTACTATTAACTATGGTATTGATTACAAGTTAGGTAAAAAAAAGCCTTAATTTTTTATTAAACTTATATTGGGAACATAATAGTTTTTATCTACATAGACAATAATTAAATATGATATCTAGATTATGATAACCCAATCACATTATACATCTATCATCTTGGGGAAAGCCCCATGGCTTATTATTGAAAAAAGTAAAATACTATTACAAAATCTAATTATAGTGGATTTATTACTACCAGTCATGAGTTGGCTTTTATTTTATGCTTGCTTTCTAAATTGGGATTTACACACACCCAAACAACTTCACTTGGATGAATTAATTAGAGTGTTATCCACATTTATCATAAGCTAATAGATCACAAACACACAAATCACATCAAGATCCACATGTGTTATATTTAGTAATTGATATGGGATAAGATAATTGATCTTAATTTTTTTTAAACAGATGACCAAGTTGTAGACATATTCACAAAAACTTTACTTGAGACCTAATTTATTCAGTCCAAGAAACTTTTGGGAGTGAATGAAGGTGTCATCAAGGCATGATAGTTCAATGGTTCCCCCACCCTTCCCTTCATCAAAGTACATCTTAAAGGGATATGTTAGTGTATTTAATTACTCATATTTTATTGTATGATTTTAATATGCTTTTTTATTATTTTTAATTCATGGGTAGGCATTAACTGATGCATACTTACCCACAACCTATTATTCGAGAATATTATCAATTAATTAAATACTTAATTGAATTTTGTTGATAATATTTTTGTCTTAATATTTTTATAACTACTCTCTAAAACCCTAACCATAAGCCTATCCTCCTTTCTTATCTATATAAGAACATAGTAGGATAATGGGTGTGGTATATTGTGGATGATATCTATAATTAGGTCAATGATCTTAACATAATAGGTAGTTATGCTACTTAGATGAAATTTGTCTTATTTTTATTTCAAGCTTTCATAGATTTATTATGCAAGTATTGTGGTTTTTTATCTTATGGTAGCTAACATGATTTTAGAGCCTATATATTAATTTAATAAGATATAATTATATTTCATGCTTCATTGATATCTTTATCTAGGCATGACACTTAAATTCCATGTATTCCATATGTTACATATAGGTCTCAATATACACATATATTACTATGATTATATATTCTCTACATTATCAAATGATATAACATGATGTTATCTTTACAAATTAAATGATACAATTAACATTTATTTTTAGATTAGTGACTTACAAGATGCATCCCTCATCTCAAAAATATGATAGTGGATTTGTCATAGATAAATAAGAATCCATGATCAAAAAATTGACTAAAGAACAAATTTTAGACATGGTTCAAATATTTAGATGGTTCATATACATAATAGATATTGCAACACTAATATAGAGTACATGGGAATATTCAAAACACTTTATAATAAAAATATTATATATTTTAACATACACATACATTTGAGATACAAGTTATTGAATTCAACATATATATGCATAGAATTTAATATAAGTTGGTACATATTCAAGGGGAGATGATAATAGTTCATGCACATATACACAACATCATAATTATAGTTGAATGGAAAATGTTTGTCATTATAATTCACATTTATCAAATCCATGATCATGATGGGGGCATGAACATGGTCCATTATTTTTCAATCATGCACGATATCCTACATTGAGTGAAACTACACAATCACACTTGTGTACATGGTGGGGGCACAAACATTATTCATACTTTTTTAATCAAGCATTGCTATTTTTACATGGATGGAACTTGATCAAATTAGAGTGAAACATTACAATTGAATATATAAGCCATCTATAGTGGTCTATTCATTTTTAACGAGCCTTATTGGATGAACTTTCTCATTTATCTATGTATTGATTTATTTGAGCTGAACCTAATTGCATGGTTCTTTCTTTTTCATACATATTTGTTTGGGTTAGTAATAATTTACTTTTCCCCACATTCATGAGGGTTGGGGCATGTTTCCTTCCCAATTTAGGTTCCTAAATAGTTACACAAGATTTAGAGATAGCCACCCTATCTCTCTAATGCTTCAATAAGGAAGAATCATCTCCAAAAAGTTATAATGGTGCATGGGTTTTAGTACTCTAATATTTCTCTTTCAAATTTTAAATTTAACATATGGGCATTGACTACTTTTTTCACATTGTAGGTTAGCATGGATAAATTTTTTACATTTAGAGCCATCTCCAAAAATCCATGTGTTGTACACACTTAGGTACATTTTATTCATTTGCTCTAGTAATTCCATTACTAGAGTAAAAAGGGGGTCTTTTTTAGATACTAAAATTTGGTCTTTGGTATTTGATAATGACAAGCTTGACACACATTTACCATAAATGAGCACTAAATCAAGGTTTAATCCACCATCCTCTCATACTTGCATGTTATCTTATGATTCAAACCTTACTTTTTTTTATATACCTACAAGAAATTTTATGTATACTTTAGACCTTTTAAAAATCCTAGATAAACATCCTCAGATTCTCAATTTAGTTCATTTGTACAAGGGTCATTTTGGCTATATATGGTTAGTATTTCTAGTTAATATTGACCTAATATGGTTAGTACTCATCCACACCCATAAATGACTATTTTATAAAATCAAACCCATCTTTATGGTTAGCCCATTAACTAAGAATTTTAGAGACATGAGGAATTACTAAATTAGATCCATATATAAACAAAGTAACATCTCATTCAAAAGGGACTTTATACTTATCTGCTATACATTTGTACACTATTGCACATTGATAAAATCTACCATGTTCTTCCCAATTTGGATACCTATCATTAGGAGTAGTCATAATTAAATTATAAATCACTCAATATCCAAGTTAAAGTAAGAATTTTCAAGCACCCAATCTAATATATATATATATATTGAAGGAACACAATTACATAATCACATTAGATGGGAGAACTACATTTCGATTAATTTACCTCCTTGGAGTATTGGATATATAAGTAGTGGTAGATCATCAAGCATTGTTTATTGGGGTTAGCTCAATGCATTACACTTACCCCATTTTTAAAGGTTTATATCCCTCATAAACACATCTAGGGATTCAAGTCAAAGGAGGCTAATTTGTATATCTACGCATGTCATCAGGGTTCAATATTAAAAACATATAAAAAACAAGGACACTCTTGGGTGATAGTACAATCACTACATCATACTTCTATGTAGGTCAATATCGGTTGGTGGTATTGACCTAATCTTATATAACTAACCTAACACAGACAATAGATCATTTCTAGAACCAAATGAACCATAAGATTTATCATTCCTAATTTTCACTTCTAGAATATAGTCTTAATAAGATAGTCAACCATAAAATCTAAGTATCATGATCTCTTTAGTAATTTATATATTTATCATATGCCCTTGTTGAATCAAAATAATTAATATTATTATTTTTCATTCAAATGTATGATTGAATGCTATATCTATTGATGTTAATTAAATTTAAATTTTTTAACTTAATTAGATTAATATCTCACATTAACCCAAATTAGGGTAAAACAAATATTCGGTGAGTTCATCAAACAAGTTATCATCAATACTAAATCAATTGAAAACATTTATAACATATAATTCTTGCATGCATTATGGATTTAAATACAATAGTTAAATAAAAAATATCACATGATTACTAAATCAGATCAATGACAGTTTCCACCACTTGGAAAAATTCTAATAGAAGTGATAATTTGATCAAAAAGGTAAATTCCTTATTTCAAGTTGTGTTTCATGATACACATTACAATTGATTATTGGGCCAACCTTTGATATTATGAGCACAATACCATATACCTTATATGTGTGTTAATTTTACAAATGGGAGACATATATACACATATTATTTAGATAAATATCATTTAAAACACAATATTCCATCACTACCTACAATATTACATAGAAATGAAATAATTAATACAAAATAAATTAAAATATGACATACTCAAATATCCAACATGGGAACTCTATTAAAGAGGCATATTTCATGATTACCATCACCTCTTCATATGATACTAAATAAGTTACTAGAATTAAATATTTTTTACAATTATAACTCTACAAAATCTTGATCTTATAGACCTACACGACATAATTACGATGGAAAAACATATTGTAATTACCATCAAATTATGGGGCATTCAATGAATAAATGTTACAAATTGAGACATAAAATACCAGATATTATTGCTAATAATAATATCCAGCTTAGGACACCTTTAGGATAACTATGGATCACAAATGTATAATAACCAAAATTTAAAACATATTACTAATAATAGGAAATATATCAATGAGCAACATAGGCATACTATTAATATAGAATATTATACATCACATACTCATATTACAAATCCATATTCATAATTTGATATACATAAATAAGAATCAAACTGATATGTGAGATACAATGAGACATTATTGCCACTAGATATAAGACCTCCACATGGTCACTTTTAGTTAACATAAATGCATACTATTATACATAACATTGCGTGATTATTGGACATTCCTCAATTAACTTTATACATTGTACACACTTCCTCACATCAAATATAATTCTATCCCTTGGATTTTTTGAAATTTTACTCATGCATTTTCATGGTTTCCCCAATCCTAAAATTCTAAAAAAAATTGATCATATATTTCTCTAGCTTTCACAGCAACCCCTATGAATACAAAAGCATATTATATTCTCCCTTGCAGTCTTCTAGTAATCTAAGTCATAATTGAATGTTAGTAATTTATTTAATTATAAAAACCAACTAACAATATATTTAAAAATCATCCCCATTTTTGAGACAACAAATCCATCACATCCATAAAAAATTAATGATTGATAGAAAACACAATGTCTAGAACATGATCATCTCCATAAAAATGTATTTATGATTAACATAGAACTTATATGGTTGATATAATAACAACATATTATGATAAAAGTATGTAAATTAAATCATACACATCCCCTCCACCTCCCTCATATCTTTGTTCCATGATTACAATGGGAGCATATGGATTATTCTCACTTCCTTCACATAATCCATGTTATCATATTTAGTGCACATTATATTGTGACACATGTTGTGGATTGTTTGGATCCCTCCCATTATTCTAGTTTTTAAAAAATCCCACTTATCTTCACTTTTAAATTTAAAATATTCTAAATATACAAAAAAAATCAAATAATTAGAAAATATCAAATATTCAAAAAATACAAAATCAGGACATGAGCACGACATGATTGATAGTTTCCACTATTTTCATATGTTATTTATCACATGTTTGGTATATTTAATTTTATTTACATAAATACATGTAATTAATATTATCTAAGTGATATACAAGACATGTATTTGTAACATGGACACAAAATTTTTGGGTTTCCCTCTACCTAGTGGCCATTTAGATAATAGGGGCATATTATTCCATAAGTTTCACTATTACAAATTATATATTTATACTAAATTTATACCATGTTGAGAATCATACATTTATTACACATGCCTTGAAATTTAATCATTTATTACATAGTGATACATTATATGCCATTATATTTCAATACGATACCAATATATATGGATGATGTAGATAGTTTCCTTATTCTATGCTCCATTGATGTTGTTACTCTTTTACATGATATGTTACTTTGTTTTTGAATATTATGTTTGAACCTCCCCAAAACTTGATGTGAAATCCTTAATGTCCCTTATTTGAAATATTTTTATGTCTTCATGTGTGTGATCAATGGCCTTGTTGGATGTGACATATTATGTCTCTTGTATGTGGCCCTTGACCTTATGAGCAACACTAACACTTACACTTGTTGACATTTCTAACATTGAGGGGTGACATGATCTATATCATGCAATATTAATACATTATATTATTAAATTACACTTATATTATGTTCTTCATTGATACATTTATCTATACATGACCCATTCCATATGTTACATGCATGCCTTTATTGACACTTATACTACTATGATGACATACTCTCCAAAAGATCAAATAATATTACATGATGTTATATTTATACATGACATGATAAAATTAACTTTTTTTTAAATATGAATGACTTACATGATACATTACTCATCTCAAAGGGGGGAATTATAATGAGCTCTTCATAGAGATATAAGCCTCTATGAGTGTAAATTCATATCAAAATATAAATTCAAATATTCAAAGTGATTCAGATATCATATGATTCATATATATTACATATATTTTCAAATTGATATAGATTATAGTGGCATACTCCATTCATATGTAATCACTTTATAGACATTTAAGTACATATTCACATGCACTTGGGTGCATATGCATGGGAATATGCACAATAATTTATAGTAATTAAATTACAAGTTTTTTCATACACATACATTTGAGATATAAGTTCTCAAATTTAACATATATATGCATATAATTCTATAATAGCTGATAAATGTTTAGGTTTCATGATATTGGTTCATACACATATGCACAAAAATACAATTATAATTGAATGACAAATGGTTTTCACCCCACTTCACACTTATAAAATGTATAATCATGATGGGGGTATGGACATGTTCCATTATATTTTGATCATGCATTCTATTCTACATTGAGTGAAACTACACATTCAAACATGTGTATATGATGGGGGCACGAAAAAATTTCATTCTCTTTCAATCATGCATTTTTTTTACATGGATCAAAATTGATCAACTAGAATGAAATAATAATTAAATATTTAATGAATCTATATTATTTGATTCACTTTATTTAATGAAAAATTTCTTGATTAATTCTCTCATCTACCTTCACATTGATTTCTTTATTTTAATCTTAGCCACATGTTTATTTATCTTTCTCATACATAATTATTTGGGTTAGTACATTGTGTAATTTCCCCATATTCATGAGAGTTTGGGCATGTTTCCTTTTAAACTTAAGATCCTACATAGTTACATAAGTTTTGGGCATAATCACCCCAAATCTCCAATTCTTCAACAATGAAGCATCATCTCCAACAAGTTGAAAGGGAAACATGGTTTTCACCAAAACATGTACTTTATCCCTTTCTCTTTCAATTTTCAAATTTACATTTCAGATTTCACATATGGACATTGACTACTTCATTTTAATTATAATTTTTCATGAGTAAAGTTATAAAATTAGAGCCATATTCTAAAAGGAAAAGTGTGTTGTACACTAGAATAAAAGGGAGGCATTTATAGATACTAAATTATGGTCTTCAATACTTGACAATGACAAGTTTGACACACATTTACCATTCATGAATTGAACACCTAAAAAAGGTCCTAATTTTTATCCTCTCACACTTGCATGGTACCTTAGATTCAACCCATATGTTATACTATTATACACCTATAATAACCTCATTATCTATTTCAAACCTAATAAATATCATGTAAAAACATCTCTAGACTCTTATTTTAGTCCACCTATACACACATTAGTTTATCTAGTTACAAGCATTAATGTTAGTCGATAATGATCTACATTGGTTAAAATTGACCTATTGCTAATAATTATTATTTTATAAAATCAAACCCATCCTTTGGGATGACCTATAATCCTATTGTGCTAGTGGCATGAAGATTATTTAATTGGATCCATATATAAACAAATCAAGTTCTCATTCAAAATAAACTTGACACTTATTTTTTATACATTTATACATTATTCACACTAAGAAAATATGCCATATTATTTCTAATAATTACACCTATCACTAGGAAAAGTCATAATCCAAGTCTAAAGCACTTAAAATCTAAGTAAAATAAAACATTGTCAACTACCAAATCCAATTATTCATAACATACATATAGCAGAGTAAAATTTTACAATCATACGAGCTAGGAGAACTACATGTGGCTTGATTTACATAATTAGAGTATTAGATACATAGGTAGTGGTCAATCATTAGGTATGAATAATTGGGTTCAACCCATCCCATTACACTTCCCCATTTTTTTAGGTTTCTATCCCTCACAAGCACACATAGGGTTTTAAGGTAAAGGAGGTTGATCTATATATTTGTGATCCCCATCAAGGTTTTGGATCACAAATATAAATCAAGAAAATACAATGTAAATAACCATTTAGTGATTGTGCCCTACTTTCTCCCAGGTCAGTTCTAATCAACAAGTCAATATTGACTGATGATATTGACTTGATCTTGTGAAACCAACTCAACACACATAGTGAATCAATTATGGAGCTGAACAAACCACATCATTGTTTATCCCTAATTTCCACTTTTAGAATATAGTCACAGTGAGACATTTAACTATAAAAGCTAAGTATCATGATATTTTTAGTATTTTCTATATTTAGAATATTCCCTTATCAAATTAGAAGAATCAATCTCAGTATTTTACATTCTAATGTATATTTAAATTACAATAGTATTAATTTGAATTATATTTAAAATTTATACCTTAATTAGATTAATCTCACCCATTAATCTAATTCATGGTAAAACAATCATAAAATGCATATATGAAAAGAATAAGACATATATAGAACATGTGAAAATAAAATATGTAAATAGTGTCATCTAACAATCATTTCAAGCTTAGGTCCTAAATTTTGATAAATTCAATATTTTAAATGTATTTATATTTTCTTTAGTTTTTTACTTTTTTTCAATATTATTCATATATATAAAATAAATCAAACATTAAGAGGGTATGTAAACTGGATTAGGTTTCTACCAATCAAAGAGATCATCGATGGGATGTCCATATGCATGTGTGTTTATATATGTTTGTATATATACATACATACATATATATGCATGTGTGTGTGTGTGTGTACACACACACACACACATGTATATGTATATATAGACACATACATATTGTATCTATATATGTGTGTGTGTTTATATGTGTATACATACAAATATATGTATGTATGTATACATATACACATACACATACATATATGTATATATACATATATGCATACTATGTGTGTGTATACATACACACATATGCATATATAGGTATATACACATACATATATATGTATGTGTGTATATGCACATGCAAGTATATATATACATGCATATAGATATATATACATACATATGTATATATGTCTAACATATATATATATATATATATATATATATATATATATATGTAGATACACACATATGTATGTATGTATATATATATGTATGCATGTATATACATACTTACATGTGTGTGTGTGTATATATATATATACATACATATGTATGTATGTATATTTGTATCTATGTATATACATACTTACATGTGTGTATACACACATACATATATGTATGTGTATATACCTATATATACACATATATGTGTGTATGTATACACACACACACACACACACACACACACACACACACACACATGCATATACAAAAGTTACTAGGAAGATTTTAAAGAGGTGGAGGAGCTTGAGGAGGAACATGTTAACATCTTACACCCTATACTATTGTATGGGATTTTAAATTAGATAATAAGTTATGCCCATAGAATATTTTTTATTGTTTCTAAGTCATGCTCTATTTTACAAAAAAATCCTTGATGGTGTTTATATTATAGGGGAATCATGGATAATATATTACAATAAGATGAATAAATAAAGGCTAAAGATGGATTATTGTTTTAGATTAAGGTAAAAGTAGGTTTTGAAGGGACCCCGAAACCCTTTAACAAAGATAGAAAGATGATACGATGACGCCCAATAAGAAAAATAAACCTAAAACAAACTTTAAAATAGTATCAAAATCAGGTTTTATAGGGACCTGAACCCATAGCCTATAACCTTAAGAAAGATCACAGGGTTTACAGAGAACTAGAAACTCAAAAAAAGTTTATAAAACAAAGATCCAACTTTCAAAACCAGTTAAAACATCCAACAGATAGGACCAAACAAAAACAAAAACAACAAAGAGGACCTTAGTCTTCTAGTTCCAAGATCATCTTCACAGTCTCATTTCCAACCATTGCTATATCCTATATGGATATTGCAGCCGAAGTAGTAGCTTCTTGCTGTGCTTTCTTTCTTGAGCTCTGCTTGGTCCTCTTACTTGGCCCCTTCAGAGATTTTATTTATTCATTAGCTCATTTTCCAAGGTTGGTTGCTACCGCACATATGCTAGAAGTAACCTCCTCCATTTTCATTCTACTTTCCTTAATGAGCCTTCTCAGATTATTCTCATATTCCTTAAGTTTAATTGGAATATCACTTATTTGCTTCTCCAAATTATTGATTTTAATCCTATCAGCTTCCTGGTTATGTTGCATTATTTCAACTTTCTTTTATAGCTCTATCATTTCCTTATGCATCCACGAATCAACTTGGAAAATTGCATCCACTTTGAATTTGGCTGAATTCATGAAGGAGATCTTATTATCCCTCTAGTAAGCATCAAACCTATCATCTGCGTTCTCCTATGGAAAGGACTCATCCTTTTCAATTTGATTCTCCCTTTCCATCATTTTCTCCTCTTTTGTCTCTATAGGGTCTTTATGCTGGTCATGATCATCCTTTTCTTTTTCTCCAATCTCCATGGAAAGATTAGAAAGTAGAACCAAATGTTCCTTTTCTCTTGTCAAAGCCAAATCATCAAGTAAATTATTAGTTTCTTTAACACTTCCCCCCACCACATTCTGATTATCTTCATGATTAGAATTATTCTGTTCTGTATTACCCTCTATTTTTTCTCCTTCATTTTCTGTCTCACTTTTGTCTTCATCTTCCTGATACCCTTCCAAATTTGAACTAAAATCCCCAGTTTCCATCCCTTCTTCTTCATCAACCTTATTTGTTAAGTTTAACCTTATTAGTGTATTTATATTCAATCCTTTTAACCTATTTACTTACATAATCAATCCAAATAAGATACATTATACATGTAAAACAATACAAAAATAGTACCTCCTTCCCTTATATTAACTAAAACTATTGATTCATTATGAATATGATTAATGTGTATGATTATGGAATAATATAAAATCAGGTTTGAAATTAAAACCCTAAACTTGAAATATTAAACCCTAAGTGGAATGTAAGGTTTGGCACTATTTAATATGTGTACAGGTTCACCAATATGTTTTAACTTAATATGGTTTTACAACCCTAATATGATATAAACATGAAATATAATTTACATATTAAAATATGGCATTCAAGCATACATCTAAATGTAAAATAATGAAAATGATTGCAATGATTTGATAAGTGGAATATGTTAACTATAACAAGTTCAAAAAAGAGATGATTATTTAGATTTTCAAGTTTATTGCTTAATCATGACTATATTTTGGAAGTGGGAATAAATTAAAGTAGGCTCATGATTCATCTAGTTTAGGAACTATACATGGGTCAGTATCAATTGTTAATACTTGCCCACTAATTTTACCCCACCAAGATTTCACTAGTGTAAAAATTATATATGTAGATTCAAAATGAAATACTGTAAATGAAATTTATATGTTTTATAGATTTAATACAATTTAATATTTAAAAATAAAATAATAAAAAAAATGTAAATTCACATATGTACACTATCTATAAATATATTATGAATGCAAAGTTTTCAAAATTACTCCTTGTATTGATTTTTCTTGAGTTACAAATAAAATATCCTCTTTAAATAGCTTATTGGAAATGTCTAAATATCAAAAACCATTACAAATGAGCCCCAAACTCATATTTATTAGTTGAAATGGGTGGTTATGGTGTGTAACCACCTTTTTTTCCTTTTTGGTAACTTTTAAAAACACATTAGTTAATTTGCACAACTTGAAATTTGTAAAAACATGTTAAGAAATTTGCATAGCTTGAAAAAATGTGCTTGTGTTTTCACATCACATGCAAAAGTATGACAAATTTGCACAACTTGAAAAGGTGTGTTGTAAAGTTTGCATGACTCAAAATTACAAAAATTACTTAGTACATTTGCATGATTTTACAATGTGCAAATTAACTAATACACAATATAATGACAATTACATGAATGACTCAAGAAAAATGAAACTATGAGTATAGAATCATTCTTTATCATCTTTAGTAATGATGATTTGAACCTCCTCATTTTTAGGTTGTAGTTTTTTCTTCTAATAATCATCAAACTTTTGTATTATTTTTGACACTTTATCTCCATCTGGCCCATTTGAATATGTTTAATCTCTGATATTTTATTAGTGTCTAGATTTAATTATAATCAAATTTAGAACATGGAGTTGTAATCTTTTTAATATTTTTCTTGAACTAATGAATAATGTTTTCTTCATATATTATTATCCCTTTGTCATTAGTGATATTAAGTTTCAATTTTCATGCTTCTCATAGAATTTCAAGGAGAGCCTATTCTCCTAGTGACTTAAAATTTTAAAATTTATTGAAACTTTCTTTAACAATGCAAACTCTAAATTTAAGAGCTCCTAGAAAATTTGTAAGATACACAATTTCTTCTTTTTGGATGACCTTTTCCTAAATTAGGCCATTTATACGTGTAAAAGATCTCCGAAACTAGGAATCAATTCATTCCATTTTTGAACCTCTTATTCATATTTGCTTTGAGTTTTTGTTGATTGTTCATATTTAGATTAAATTTTAGAACATATAGCCAATGTTGTTTGAAGCTTAGCAATACCTTATTTCAAAATTTTCTCAATCCATTATTTCATTTCTTTACCCATTTATACAATTTCCTCCATAACATTAAGTGTCTTTCTATCAATTTTTTTGATGAACAATAGAATTGGAAGACTAAATAGGCCTTACCAATTTTTGAACTACAGACATTAGTTGTTTAACTTTTCCTTTAAGTTACTCATTAGTTATTTTATCGTAATCCATTTTCTCAAACAATGTGCCAATTGAACATTGTAAAATCTCTTTCATATCTTCTCTTGTATTCTTTCCCAAGTGAAATTTTGTGATTTGATAATCAAAAGCTCTAACCTCTTGTTTATTTTATCAATGGTAGGAACTATTATTTATACATACCTATACCCTTTCTGATCAGTGATTATTCTCAAGACATTTTTAGGTTTATTTTTTTAAATTAGTATGGATAATTGTCAGAATTCTAAAATTAATTTCTTATGGCTATTTAATATTCTTTATTTTCCTCACAACTTTATTTAGCCAATAAAGGACTTATATGTTAGAGTATTATTGTAAAAGGTTAGTATCATATTCATTTTGAATTTTTAGAATAAATAAGAGGGGCTAAAAAAATTAATATTTTTAAATACAATTTCACTTTTTTCTTTTCCTAGTATATCAATTGGAGTCTTAGGATAAGGCTCAATCGGCAATTCAATATTTTGAGTAAGAGACAATGGTACACAAGTATAAAGTTGATAATGAACAAAAGAATCAAATAAAAAGGATGGGTCAGAGGATATAAAATATTACGTAGTATTAGTTATAAGGGTTTGAGGTAGGGAAAAATTATAAATAGTATATTCTTCATAAATAGAGAGACTTGGCATACCTAAAATATTTTCACCCAATCTTTGTATCTTCAACTTGAGTGCTTTTTTCATTAGAACAGTTTCTATAAGTGCTTCAACTTCTATTTTTGAAAAAAATATGATTTAGATAGGGGTGAATTAGTCTTCAAAACTTTTCTTTCAATTCCACTTAGCTATTTGTGAACCATATTAACATGCATTTATAACTCAACATTCATAAACAATAAAACATAATATCATGAAACATATGAACATATCATATATATGGGAAACCCTCTTGGGTAAATAAACCCACTAATGAACAAAATGGACTATAGTCCTATAAGAAAAACATCAACATTCAGTTGAGAACCCATTCAACTTGGAGAACCAACCCAAATCTATCAAGCTCTAACTTCATAGTCTTTAGCTAATCACTAACTCAATAAGGATCACCAACCCATAATTTACAAAGAATCCACTTGTATTTAACAAGCTTTAACTTACAAGGAGGTGCCAACCTCCTAAATGACTCAACATCAATTCAGCCACCTAATTATTTAATCACCTTTATATATCCTTGTTATTTATACAATATATGATGATCTACTCTTCCTTCTCTTCACTCTTTTTTAGCCCACTCAAACTGATCCTTAGCACTCTTCACTCAACTATCTCTCTTCATAGCTTGATTAGGTCTTCTGACCTTAATCATCTCTTGTAAAAATTCTATGAGATATTCATGATATATCTGTTGGTCTGCATGACCTCCTTCTTCTCAAAAATGATCTATGTCATTCAATTATCTTATTCTTCTCTCACTTTCTAGAACACTATTAGTATTCCCTCTTTTCTTTCTCTAAGCACATAAAAATAGGCCTAATTACCTTACTTTTATACAAGTCATTTGATCATATCATTCTAGGTTGGATATACACTCAAATCACGTAGGTCAACCATGAATGGGTTGAAACATATAATAAATTACATGTATTATTCATGAATAAATCACTACAATAGGTTGTCCATACATCAGTTAGCCCTTACTCCTCTTTTAGACTTATGGAGACCTAATAGGCCTTCTCAACAACATGTTACTTTTTGATATCTTTGAAGCTTATCCAAACACTTCACATAACAAGAACACATCACACACTACTCTAATAGCCCTTATCTAATTTTTTTTATGTCTACAACATATTTTAGGTCTAGCTATAATTTGAACCCTTATTCAAATAATTGCTTATACAAGTCCTTTGCATATACAATAACTCTACCTTAAACAACTGAAGTATATACTCAATTTTGTCAAAACACCTATGGAAAAAATATACATTCATAATTATCATGACTTTAGGTTCATCATCAAATTCATCTAATGCTTCAAATTATGGTAAACTTGCTCAAACACACCTTTACAAGATGTTCACTCAGAAGTACCAATCGACTCCAAAACATAGTCAAAGAAACATGAACATATGATACATGATTTATTATTTTCAAGGGATTTGAATGCATGTAGATGATCCTAAAACATCCTTAGATCAACATAAATCAATAATATCATAATATCTAATGATAACTATTAGTTTTATAGACTAATCTTTTGACCTTCTCTTACACAGACTCTACTCAGCTAGATAACCCAAAATGGCTTCAATGATTTAACCTCTTACACCAATTTCAATGCTTTTGTAAAGAATATATAAATAATTTAAGATCCAAATAATTTCATCATGCATTTCAATGCATCACTCCTTACTGAGAATACATCATGAAAAATCTTCTCTCTTATGTTTGATTTCTTCACTATTTGTACCACTAGGTCTAATCAATGATTGGCCAACTTTGATCACTAAATTCACACAACTGAGACCTATAACCTATCCATAAAACTTCATGATCATATATTACAATTATTACACTTTGATCTTCATACACTTAACAACTTTGACTCGATTAATGTTATTTGCTACAATATATCTTCAAAATACAAGCACTTTTTTCTATGGTCTACTCACTCACTTGAGAAACCAATCAGACTTGGATATGTATAGGAGAGTTTAATTCAACTTCATGTCATATCAAAACTTTATGATATCTTTTAAAAAATATATTCAATATCAGGTCCGTGTTAAGGTTTTATGAGGGTTTAGACTAACTTCTAGTCTTAACGATCATTAATCAAAATTAACTCCTTTTTATAGAAAATAATTCTTGGAAATTTGAGCTATAAAAATTCCTCATATACCATTAACATATTAGTATCTCATTAAATTACTACATGTGCCGAGGATCACTAAGAAAAGCTTCTCAGGGAGACATCTCATCATTCTATGTACTCATGAAACCTTGAAATACTTTTCAAGACTTTTCTTTGAAAACCAAGTCCTAAAAATTCATGAACATATTTATAATAACTTGACTCACTTATTTCAATGTTCATCTACTCACTCATCTCTTCATATATTTAATATAACTTCATAGCTCAACTATAACATATTCAAAGTTACATACATAGATCTTTTAAGAATATGGATATTCAGATCTGACCTTCTACAAATCTGCAAGGTATTCAATACCTTGGATACAACCCAAAACATTCTCTCTCATGTTCAAATACTATCATGTATTATTTAGAACATTCTCATCTTCATATCACATTTAGAGCATCTTCAATGTTTCTTGTTTATAACTTTAGAGCACACTACTTATCCTTTGGAGCTCACTCATTTATTATTTCCATCTACAAATATTATCTCATAAGGTATAAAGAAATCATTACAAGAAGATTTACATTTTTATATACAACCCTATACTTACTCATGATGCTTCTTAATGATTAGAACATTTTACAAATAGTATTTTTTCATCACAGCTACAACACACATTATGCTGACAATAGAACTCCTTCACATATATACCTTAAGGCCTACTTGACCAAGAATTTTCATAAGAAAATTTGATATCAAGTATATGAGATTGACATCAATGAAATAACCATGCATCTTCATTATAACCTTTGACATCAATGACAACATTAAATATCAAAGCTTTACACTCAAAGATAGTGCTAAAAAATCTCTCCCTTAATCAATGACAGTGTCCAACAATCTCCCATTTTGTCATTGATGGAAAACATACTCAAAAAACACTATCAACCAATTTTTAATGGCAATCATCTCTTAGACCTAGTTCTTGCCTTTTCTTTCTCTCTTTCTGATCTTGCTCCTTTTCTCATCTTTTTATAAACTTTTAAAACTTTCTCCATTTTTTGATCTTTCTTCCCCTTTGATATTAATGATAAAGTTCTTCTATAGTTTATCATATATTTTATAATGAACTAATTTTAAAAGATTACTTCAATATATATCAATCTCAATCAACTTAATTAAGTATCTCCCCCTCAAACCTAGCATCTACCATGCCTCTATTAGTATTAGATATCAAGGATCATCTACAACTACTAAAAACATACTTTTCTCATCCTATGAGTTGATACTCTCTTGCAAAGACACATTGTCTTCATAAACTATAGCAACCATTATCATAAACTTCTCAATCAGATTACACTAAGTTGATTCATCAAAATTCTCAACAAATAGAGTCTATGAAGCATCTCAGATATAATCTCTCCTTATCTTTATGCACATCAAAATCAATCACTCTTTTAATAAAGAACACAAAGCTACTAAGCTCCCCAATAGACTAAGCATGTTTTCTTTTACTAAACTAGGTAATCAAGATCACACACTTTTATTTGACATGGCTAAAGAAGATACCAAGCTCTTTAACCATACTTGATACCAACTGATCTTAATCGATACTAATTACAAAAATAGGGACTCCCCCTTTGTCTTCATAGATCAGACTCACCTAAACAAATAGATCTCAAAAGCTTACCTCTTATATGCCAAATGTCTACATTTTATCTTTAGAGAATATTTTGAATACAACCTCATGCTTCTATTGATATAAGAATGTCTCCATGAAGCTCAATGGATCCACCTCTTTTCATAGGGAACTAAAATAACATGAACTCAGGATATTCCCAGATCTCCATATCTTTACTAGATTGAATATTTTTCAGCATCCTTTTATACATGATTAGCTCTTTAGGCTTGATCTCATCATCAACCTTGTTAGACTTATTCTTATTTTCTTTAACAACATTTTCAATACACACAGATTATAAGTGTTCTTGACACTCATTTACTTATGACTTCTATTATACATTAGAAAATATCCCACCTTAGTTAATGGGCTAATCAAACCTTACCTTGTCACCATTATTCTTCTTGGCTACCTCTCCATTTTTGATACTTTAATCAGTCATATGAGAATCAATACTTTTATTGTATCCTAAAATGTGTCTTGAGAATCCATTATCTTTACTCTAAGATTTCACAGAATCTTCTTATTTAGTCTTTTGATCCACCTTTACCTTAACTATAGGGTTTGTCTTCTTAATCCATTTCCAAATGGTATGACTGTAAACCTTCTTATCTTGATTGGTCTTCTTCATAATTTGTTAGTACATAATCTTGAAATATGTCCTACATCATGAAAAAATTAATAGACTAATATATACATACCATTTGATTGATGATGACTATGATCTCCTTATTACCAATTATTTATCCTTTCATAGTACCATTAGTATTCATTCCTAAAGACTCTTTTACATTCTCTAGATCTATGACCAAACTGATTACATGTAAAATAGTAACCATTAAAGGAACTATCATACTTTGCATAATTATGTTGTCTGATAAGTCTTATGACCTTCATGTCTTCAATAGTTTTCTTTTCAACTTGAGGTGCCTTCTTTTGGTCTTTATTAAATCCAAGACATGTATTGTCACTTGTAGACTTATGGATGCTTAGGATATCATTTAAAGCCTCAATGATCTCATCAAACTTTACAAAATTATTTAATTTTATAGATACTTGATCTAATTTAACTGTCAGAGGTTCTATCTTAATTTCATATCTATTACAATATTTCTCTCTAATCTTTAGGCTTGCTTCCATAATCTCATTCTAGGTTTCAACTTGCTGGATGATTTCTTCATAATCATTTGAGGTGTTACATATCCTTTCCTCAAATAATCCAATCTTCTCCTCATATTCTTTTACTAATGACTTCAGTTTCTTGTTTTTATTATTCACAATATTCAACTCCTCTAGGTCACTCATCAACTTTGCTTCAAGATCAACTTCAACTTCTTCACTATCATAGTAATTTTCTTCATTTGATTCTACATTAATCATGAGACCTTTCCCATCTAAAAAAACATCATTATCTAATTTTATACCTATGAATAGAGTTTCATTATTATCATGCTCAGATTCATTTTTATCACCTTCACTATTAGATGTGTCTGAATCACTCACATTAGATGAATTTTATTCTTTTGTGTAGAAGATCTTCTTATTCTTGAATGACCTCTTCTCTCCTTCATAATTTATAAAAAAACAATTACTTTTGTTAGACATATAAGATTTATTATCTACATCATCATCCTCTATCTTCTTCTTATGAGGACACTTATTTGAAAAATGTCTAATTTATTTATAGTTGAAGTACTTGAATATCAACTTACCTTTGTACTTGATCAAATGTGTTCTTATATTTTTAGTAAATATATAAATCAATTCATTATCATCAATGTCTAAACATACCTCATCTTTGTCCTTCTTGATCTTTGACTTATTTTTGACTTTGAAGGCACCTTCCTTCTTGAGAGGTATTCCTTCATTTGATCTCATCTCATAGGTTGTCAAGATGTCATGATGCCCATCCATCTCTAGCTTGTCCAAATCTTGCATCTCTTCTACTATGGATACCTTAGAATCAAATTCATAAGTTAGTGAACTCAATATATTTTGAACAAAAGTAGACTCTTTCAATTCTTCCCCTAGTCCTATAATGATGTTGATAAATTCATCAACTCTTAACAGATAGGATGCAATGGATTCATCTTCATTCATCCTTAGTATTTCAAATTATCTTAAATGGATCTATAGCTTAGACATACTTACCTTGTTGTCTCTTTCATAGATGGTCTTGAATTTATCCCATATGTCTTTGGCTAAAACAAAATGTAGTATCTTTACTAACTCTACCTCTGATAGGCCACACAAAATGGCATTCATTGCCTTGAATTTATTTTCACTAGTCTTCTTACCTAATACATCTATTGGTGGAATTAGGGGTGAAATATAGCTATCCATAACTAACTACCAATATTATTTCCTTGTGAAATTAGATATATCTTCATTCTGATAGTCTAGAAGGCATAGTTAGATCCATTGAAAAAAGGATTTTTACTTGTAGAGAATCCTAATAGAGCTTAATGACTAGTCATCCTTGCTTCTTAGGATCTCCTTCAAACTATTAAGCCTATTCTAAAGGACTTTCTCTGATACCAATTGTTGGAAATAATAAGACTAAGAGAGGGGTGAATCAGTCTTTAAAACTTTTCATTCAATTATAATTAACTTTTTATGAACCATATTAGCATGCATGTATAACTAAGCATTCATAAAAAAAAACATGAGATCATGAAACATATGAACATAACATATACATGGGAAACTCTCTTGGGGTAGAAAACCCACTAATAAAGCAAATAGACTATAGTAATATAAGATAAACATAAACATTTAATTGAGCACCCAATCAAATTAGAATACCAACCTTAATATATCAATCACCAACTTTATATTCTTTAGCCAAGCACCAACTCAGTAAGGAACATCAACCCCTAATTTACCAAGCACCCAGTTAGCTTTAGCAAGCTCTAACTTGCAAGGAGGCTCTAACCCCCTAGATGACTCGCCATCAACTCAACCACTTGATTGTTTGATCACTTTCAAAAAAACTTATTAATTTTATAATATATTATGATATACTCTTATTTATCTTCAATATTTCTCATTTTTCTTAGATTTATCTTGAGAACTCTTCACTCAACTAGTTCTCTTCATAACTTGATTAGGTTTTCTAACCTTAATCCTCTTTTACAAAAATGTTGTTAGATATTAATGATATATCCACTATTTTTCATGACCTACTTATCATAAAATATTTTGATTTTCTTATCTTGTTCCAATATCACTCTCTAGGAAACTCTTACCATCCCCTTTTTTCTTTCTCTAACACACAAAATAGGCCTAACTACCTTGCTTTTATACTAGTCATTTGATCATATACTTATAGGTAAACTATACATTCAAATAACTTAGGTTGGAATTGAATGGGTTAAACCATATTATTAATAACATGTATTAGTCATGAATAAATCACTAAAATACATCAGCCATACATCAATTATCCCTTACTCCTCTTTTAGGCTCATGGAGACCTAATAAGCCTTCTCGGCAACATGTTACCTTTTGATCTCTTTGAAGCTTATCCAAACACTTCACATGATAGGAAAACATCACACACCACTCCAATATCCATTTTAAAATTTTATTTAGGTTTACAACATCTTTTAGGTCCAAATTCCACTTGAACCCTTCTTCAAATCACTACGTATAAAAGGCTTGTGTATATACATAAAAATTGCCTTAAACAAATGAAGTATATACTCATTTTTTCCAAAACACCTATGGTAAAAAAATATATATTTATAATCCTCATGACTTTAATTTCATCATCAACTTTATATGATGCTTCAACTTAGGGTAAATAGGCTCAAACACACCTTTATAAGATGTTCACTTAGAACTACCAGTTGATTCCAAAACACAATCAAAGAAACATGAACATCTAATACATGATTTATTAATTTTTAAAAAAATTAATGCATGTATATGATCATAAAAAATCATCATATTAACCTAAATAAATCATATCATAATATCTAATGAGAACTATTGGTTTTACAGACGAATCTTTTGACCTTCTCTTACACAGACTCTACTCAACTAGATAAGCTAAAATGGCTTCAATTATTCAACCTATTACACCAAATAAAAATATTATGAAAATAATGGATATATAATTTAAGAACCAAAAAATATAATCATTCATTTAAATTCATCACTCCATGATAATACATCATGAAACGTCTTCTCACTTATGTCTGATTTCTTCACTATCTATACCACTGGGTCTAATAAGTGATTATCCAAATTTAATCACTAAATTCACAAAAAATATACCTATATCATATCTATAAACCTTCATAATCATCAAATAAAATTCTTACACTTTGATCTTCATCCACTTATCAACTTAGAATTGATCAACACTATTTGCTATAATAAATCTTCAAAATACAAGTACTTTTTTGTATGGTCTTCTCACCACTTGAGAAAAAAATCACACCTAGATATGTTTGGGATATTATAATTAAACCTACAATAAATTTCATGATCATATAAAAAAATTATTTATTTTGAACAAGATGTTCAATATCAGGGCCTTGTTAGGGTTTTATGAGGGTTTAGACTAACATCTAGTCTTAACGATCATTCATAAAACTTAGATAATCTCTATAGAAACCAACACTTATAAATTTGATATAAAACCATTAATAATATACCATGATAATATTATTATCTCATGCATTTGATACATGTGCCAATGAGCACTAAGAAAACCTTCTCAGGTGGACATTTCTTCATTTTGTGCACTCATGAAACCTTGAAATACTTTTCAATCCTTTTATTTCTAAACCAAGTCCTAAAACATCATTAAAATATTTAAAACAAATTTAATCACTTATATCAATTTTCATATACTCACTCATCTCTTTTTTGGAGCTTTAATAAAACTTTAGATCTCAATTGTATCATCTTTTGACTACATAGATCTTCTAAATTGACCTTATACTCATCTGCAAGGTCTTTAATACCTTAGATAAAACCTTAGAAAATATATATCATGTTAAAATACTATCAAGTATTATTTTTAACATTATGTTCAAATCACTCTCATATTTTTATCACATTTAGAGAATCTTCAATGCTACTTACATAAAATATTAGAGTATACTGCTTTATATCTCACTCATTTCATCTTTCCATTTTCAAATACTATCTCACAAGGTCTAAACAAAGCATTAAACTATGATTAAAATTTTATATATAGACCTATACTTACTCTTTATACTTCTCAATTATTATAATGTTCTACAAATAGTATTATTTCATCACAACTACAAGACACATTATGTTGACAATAGAACTCCTTCACATACATACCTCAAAGCCTACTTGACCAAGAATTTGCACAATTTTTTTGATATCAACTATATTATATTGACATCAATTGAATAAATATGCATATTTATTAGAACCTTTGATATCATTGACATCAATGCTCAATAATCTCTCCCTTAATCAATGACAATGTCCAACATCTATTTCTTCTTTAATTTATTTTTGTTCTTAATGGTTCATATCATATAAGATGATTATATATCTACTTGATTTTTTTGATGTGAATCTCCAAATTTATATTCTTTCATTGGATGACAAAATCATGCTTTATCAACATTGATTCCTTTACTTTTCAACCATTTTAAAGTTTTATCTAGCACACATTGAGTTTTTTCAATGAGGGAAGTGGATTATTTCGTATCCTAGTCAAATTTTGAGAGAGGTTCTGATTAAATTACATATTTATCATAAATAGGATCCAATACATCTTCATCATCTTTTTTTATCTCTAATATATAAAAAAATAAACTATTCTAAAGTTAACCCTAAATAATCATAGATTCTTACATGTTTATCATTATCATAGTCCATATAATAGTCTTCAAAATGATGTACATGTTGATATGAAGAACCAATAATATTCTACATTAGAACATTAACATGAAATGAAGTTTGAATTTGAAATGATCGAATAATAACTTGAATCATTTATTATTCAATCAATTTTGATTTGGCTAAAGAAGCATAAGTATTCAACCAATAGAATTAGGAAATTTTATCCTAGACTTATGTTTATAATCTAGTAGCTTGTGTGTTTTGGTCAACTATCTCACTAATTCCATCAAAGCCTATATAATATCCACATATCTCATAAACATATAAGGCTAAACTTCATAGCCACAAATTCTCAAGTGTGAAAGTTAAGAGTTGTATAAACCATATTCCCCACCTAGAAATTTCTATAGAAGCTTGTATTAATAATATCAAATTATATAGTTCTAATTCAAACACCTATATCACATATTGAAATAATGCATCACTTACCCTAAAAAATGATGTGTACTTTATTACAAAGAGAGTTGGGGATAAAAGTCATTTACTTAGGTAGTTTACATATCACCCACTATATTCAAACCATTATAAAACCTCCTTATAGCCACAACATAAATAAGATAATAAGTCATATAAAATCTATAAGTTTTATTAACTTCTATAAGTTGTTTATGAATTTAATGACTGATTAACTATCCCCAATTGATCTAGTGAATTATCCATATATACATGTAAATCCATGTCTATAAATTCCTAGCAACTAGGCTTCTCATTACTCTATGCAAGAGAGTAATCATGTCATTGACTTAATTCATTAATTCAAATCTATAAATATTATTAGGAATCCCTATTGATGTATGCTTCAATTTTTTCAACCATTGATTTTATATCCATTTTGAATAAAAGCTAGTGTTAGAATCTTAGAATTATTGAGAAAATATGGGAGTCAAATTTAAAAATGTTTCCATATTAGGCATATGTAATAGACAATCAATATGATTTGTACCTAAGCATAAAACTAACTCTCCATTCATATTCTTGACTTCACTCCTTTTTGCATCATAGTGTTTGGCCATTGTCAATACTAACTCTAGACATTGTACCAAAAGAGGAAAAGTAGTTGCTTGAGCAATTCCACTATTATGGATACCTTTTCCATAATCTATTTTATGTACACCACTTATTATGTTATATAATTATTCCATATAAATGTGGCATAGGTCAATGTTTATTATCTCTTTAACATTTGAATCTAAGTGTGAAGGTGGAAACACTCCCTAAAATTAGTACTTCATATCATTGTTTTCACATTAGAGACTCTTTTTGGTAGGGGTATTTTTAGAGTGTTTTTATTTGGAGTCTCCTTGATTGGAGTATCAATTGTTGGCATCTGATGATGATTAACTAGTTACCTATGAAGAAAGGACTAACACTTGAATTAATCTATGAAGAGATATATAACTCTAAGAGTACTCCATCAAATGGTGGGTTCCAAGGTTTATGAATATAGATGGTAGAATCCAAAAAATGTGTTTGGAAAGGATAGGGTTCCATTGAAGTGTTATGAAAATATCCAAATTTTGATAGTGTTAATAAGGGTCCAAATTTTTTACAAATGACCAAATAGATGTTGTATTTTGATATGATTTTCAATAGCTTATTAGATTTTTATGAGGTGTTTTCTAGGGTCTTAGAATATAAAATATGCACAAACAACTCCTAAGATCTGATAAGGTATCTATAAAGGTCTCAAATTCTAACAAATGAATGGATGATCTATGAAATTTGATGAGGGTTCACAATAGGGATGAATCCAAATGAGATGCTTAACATAATGAAACTTAAAGATATAAAAATATTCTTGAGGATCTCTAGAGTAAACAAATAAGTATCTAAATAAAAACATTGAGAGAGAGAATCATAACAATACTAGAGCCAAATAACTATGAACCCTAGGTATTATGTCTCAGTTATGAAGATTATTCAAATATTTTAAATAACATGTGATGCTAAAGATCAAGGAAATGTTAAACCTAAAAATGAGGGAAATGAGGAATGGGATAATTAAGGAGCAATGAGAAAAGGATGGCATGAATGGAAAGGGTTTAATAATATATTGTAGGTTGAGAAATTCATGAATACAAGGGCCAAAGAGTAGTAATGGTAGAATTTAGTGTTTATAAGGGTGAGTTTCAAGATCTAACTAATGTTAGAGTAAGTGTTGAGTCCCAAGAAGTTTGTTTGCATGCATCAAAGTTTATTGGTGTGATCAAGATATGTTAATTGTTTGTGCACCTATCAAGTTCTGAAGTGTATTCCAACAAAGGTCAAAGCTTGATAAGGGATGTATAAGTAGTTAGATTTCCAAAAGTGTTTAAACAAATATAAGATTCTAATATCTTAATAAATATCTATCATAAATATGATAGGTATTCAACAGGACCTAAAAACCCAACAAAGCAAAATCTTATTCAAATTTTTGGATTTTTCTTTTATGTAGTAAAACTTTTGACCAAGTATGACTTTTGACCTTGAAAATTTTGAGTAATTTTTTTTAATTAATTAAGGATAACTTTAAATTAATTTGACTCAATTCAATCATTTTTAATCAAAATATTAAACATTTTTAGCTTTTTGACTTCCATTCAAAAATTAGGATAACAACTGGCTCTGACTAGATACCTCAAAATATAAGGAACAAAAGAATAATTCCAAACTATGGTTTTGTAAACTAGTGCATTTCTATTTGGTGACAAAGTCACTTAACTATTTTAGAATCTTTATTAATCATTATTATCTTCTTTTTCATAGATCCTCTAGAATTTTTATGAAGTTTTCTTTTATCCATATGATCTGAACAACTGATAACTAATTAACCTATCTCAATTGGATGGGAAATGAACATGTGCTGCCAAGATAGATCTCCCGTTTCAAAGATTTATAGATCCTAATCTGACCAACTGACAACTAGTTTTCTTATCTCAATCATATGATAAATGAACATGAATTGTTGGGCTAGATCATGTGCTTCAAATTTTTTGTATATTTACCATCTTTTAAAGATATCCATGAAAATTTGTTTATTTTAAAAATTGAAGAAACATTTCACTCTAGAACTAATATAAGACTAAAGATATATAGTTTGTTTGAGTTTAAAATGAAATTTCTTATCTATTTTGAATCAAAAACTATTTTGATTCTTTTATACAAATCATTTGGTTGATCAAATATAATTTTAAATAAGAGGATAGAGCTATTGGAAATTATGGTTAAATAAGAAATACATAGAAAGAAAGGAAACAACAAATAGGCTATTGTATTTATTAAAAAACATCACACATGCACACCAAAATGAAGAAAGGAAAAGGGAACAAGCTAGAATTATTATATACATACTTACATGTAGGGGAATGGCATATGTGTATTATCTCCATAGAAATGCCTGATCTTAAAAGGACCCATCCATAAATAATCAAAATTTCCATGGCTTCCTTTTTTCTATCTACACTTATCTCATTGAATAAAAAAATACCCAACCTAAAAATGTCTTATCTTCACTTTCTGGTCAAAAATAACTTTGAATTGAGCCTAATGTTTAGAAATTTTGTCAACAAATATGGATCTATCTTCTTCAATTTTGTTCAAGTAGAGAATTATTTTTCCTAAAAT